>JAOBRG010339581.1:0-29578 GCA_027574985.1 Umimayanthus nakama | reverse complement strand
CGGGAATCGAACCCACATCTCCCTGTATTCTAGTCAGGCATGCTAACCGTTACACCATCAGGGACCACCACGCTGGTGGTGCTACAGACACCACCAGTCTGTAGTGGTTATAGTTTTTTGCTGATTTGATGTCATTTTTCCTTTCTATTTTCAGTTCTAGCATACAATTAAAGCCATAGTTACTGCAAATGTTTCCCTGGTGACCTCTGCTGCCACAAAAAAGTTCACACAAAACTAAACCATCGTGTCTCAATTGAGTCCCCAGAGTCACTTGCATTGATTGACACTAGTCAATTCAATGGTTGTGATAAACTTCTCAAGTTTCAATGTAACTTCTTTTAATCTGCCTTCACAATACTACATTTTATGATTTTTGTATTTTTCAGGACTACAGAGTTTGTTATTTTTATATTTTTTAGTTTACTTGTTGATGCAATTTGCCCAAAACCCTGAAATGTTTGACGAGATTAATAATAATTAAAATTGTTGTATTCTTGTCAGCTGGGATTGCATAAATTGTGATAATAAGAATTTATACATGCCATTTGGTTAATTGAATCAATATTATACCAGTAGTCTAAATACTGGACTGGTGCAAAGATATCAGATGTAACAATAAGCCTATGAAGAAGCTTTTGACTGGGGTAGGCAAGGGAACGCTTTCCTGAATGTTTTCAATATGGTCTCTTTTAGACACCTTTTCCAGCAAATTAATGGAGAAATATAGTTACAAAAAAAGATGGTATCAATTTAAATTATATTGACCTATGGGAAATTAAGACAAGTTTAGAAGTTTTCTCTTGTAAAACAGAATAGGAGTTGACGAATAGTTATGAATAGCGTTTTTATTGTCTTGTGTGTGAGCTTGTGAACTGATAGAAAGATGTGTGATTCGGTAGTTTTCTCACGAACAATAGATAATATTATTCAGTGTTTTAATTGAGATGTTCTTGGTTGAAATTACAGCTCATCTCGCACTGTTTTATTAATGCATCCAATAGTTTCTTGTTTTGTTGCACTTGAAGACTTCAGAAATAAAACTGCAATTATTTCAACTGACATTTGGAGATTTTATTAAATATGTTGTAAGTCCCATCTACAGTTTAGAAGTCAACAATAGTTATCACATCACTGCTGATGTTTGATTGTTAATTACTAGGTTTTTTTCAGATTTAAAACCTTATTTAAGTGACCAAAGGAGTTTGTTGACATTTGAAATATAATATAATCAAACACATACCATAAAGGGTCCTTGCTGGTGTTATATAATATTATATGTAAAATTAGTTAGTATTCTTTTGTGTGAAAAACTGCAAGTTTAATTGCAGCTGTAGCAACACCTGTTCGTTGTTTGAATATTAGTAGTTTGGTGAGAGTTATGGTCGGTTAGTTTTCTATAGTAGACCAATATGAATTCTTTAGGTTTAAGCATTTTGAATATGTTAAATAAACTAGATTGGATTCATTATACCGGTTAGTTTGTATTTTTGTAGTTTTATTTTATTGGTCACACACCAATCAAAAAATCATTGTTTTAACTCAGGATTATTTTATTTTCACTACAACAGTAAAACATAGTTTTGCTAGAAACATCCTCTAAAGCAAAAACAAAACAGTGTAGACCAAAGAAAATTCTTAGTTAATAACCTGATTTGTGCGATTAAGAGTTATCAGTCTTTCCAGCCCCATCAAATGTATTAACATGCATCTTCTCCTTACAGTATAAGTATCTGTATCGTAAGTTTTATTGTCAGTTGTAACTCTTCCAGCCCCAAAGATGACAAATGATAGGTTGCGATATTCTCCTAAACAGTTTAGGAGAATTTGTTTTTCATATAAGCCAGTTTCACAATCATGCGCAGCTCATACAAGCCATTTGTTTGGCGGGCAACAGGCCCTGTAGTTGCGGTGTTTGTATGAATGAGTGGAGATATTTTTTTTAAATGTAAGAGAACTATATCAATTCTAAAACATTTTGAACAATCCACCATGTTTAGAGCATGTGTGGCCTGCCAAACAAAACGCTTGTACCTAGTACTGTGATTGATTGTGAAACTGGCTTATTGGATGCCTTGCAGTGTGCTGTTCCTGCTCAGATTTCTTTAGATTCTCAAAACAAGGGTACATACAATATATATAGCTAGTGCTTTGTGCCGTTCAAAAGTCACACTGACAATAAAAACATTACTGTGAGTCGTGTCCAATAGTGTCATGGTTATACTGTGTTTGTATGAACTTGAATATCTGTTGGAGTTTTTAAAGCTTTTCATGTTCTCTGTTCATTCTCCATAGTTCAGTGCTTCATATGTCTTTTTAACCTTCAAGTTTCAACTATTTTGAAACATGTGTAAAGAACAAAGAATCTTCTCTGTGAATTACCAAGTACTTTACATTAACTGTACATGGCTTCAAGGTTAGCAAAGAATATATTACTGCGGTTACACCAGTGATAAATAACTTGTTGCAGCCATGATACATACATTTTCTTTGTCAGTTCTTTGGTCTGAAGATCTGGAATAATCTATTTTTAGAAATGTACCGAGTTTTCCAATATGCAATGCACACTTTTCTTCTCACAGATTTTCCTCTAAAATCAGAGTGTGCATTGTACACTTTTTCAGAAGTCTCAAGGAACTGTGTTTGCTGAAATGTGCTTGGGTAGAATGAGGAATAAGAAAATAGGAAATTGGCGATTTGTACAAGTTTAAAGGGATCAACTTCTCCATTAGCTAAAGCTGAGTGAAGTTTCAATCAGAATCATAGGTTTTGTACGACAACCACAATGTATTGTTCAGAAACAGTGTTAGGAGGTTTAGATCTTTAAGGTCCAAAGGACCAATTTTGAGGGTTTTTCATTACTCTTAGGTGCCAAATAAATGTCACCCAACTTATTAATATTTATGATATCCCCCCCCCCCAGCGCTTAATATGACCCCCCATTTATTAATTTTTCAAGTCTGATAATTAATCACAGGCCAAGTCCAAAACAATAAATGCTCAGTGAGCACTTTATGCTTGCATGTCTGCATTTTTGGCACAAAACTACACTGTATCTGCCAAAAATCGAACTCTGCAACACATGCATACTGTCATATCCTGTGATCCCTGCTTTGTTGCCCTTCCAGGTTGTATTAATTTTTACAAAATTTCCACCCTTCAATTTATTTTGACCTGCTCCCCCTGTTTTTTAAAATTTTCAGAAACTTCCTACCCCCTGTTTATTTTGACCTGCCCCCCCCCCCCTCCAGCTTATTTGGCACCTGAGAGTACCAATTTGAGGAGAACAAGGTTTGTTCAACTGTTTTAACTGTTTGTTATTCAGAACAAATGCATCCAAGTGATTATGGAATCCGTTTTAATATTGTGGTTGAATTTGTTCCCGGGAAATGCTTGAACTACAATTGGTTTTTAGCAAGAGGGGAAAACAATTGCGATTATTTTAAAAAACACAAGATTATCAAAAAATGTCAATCACAGAAAAGTTAATAGTTGCTAATATCAAGTGCTGTTTATCAAAGCATCTTTCACTGTTGTAAACTTGCTACAGCAAGATAACTGGTTGGTTGTTTATTGGCTTGAATCTTCAATAAAATTTCATTTAATATGCTGATTGTGTGCTTCTCGCCATGGAAACTTGAAGTCTTCTGTATGTATTTTTTTCAGATACTGGTCGGCCATTCATAGCTCTAATGATCAGCAATGAGTTATTCAAACAGTTCAAGATTTAGATAGAGATAAAAGCATTTTTTTATTTTACCCCAAAGATGTAAGCCCATTTCACCATTTTATTCCTCAGTACATTAATAAGCCCTTCTTGATCACTTCTTCCCCTTTAACATCAGCTGTGCCCTCTCACAATTTTACCCCAAGAATGTAAGCCCCTCACCATTTCATCCCCATGATATATTCCCCTCCTCACAATTTTACCCCCGGGATATAAGCCCCTCCACCATTTTACCCTCAGGATGTGATTCCCTCCTCACTATATTAACCCCAGCATATGAGCATTGCCTAACCATTTTACCTTCAGATTATAATCCCATCCTCACCGTATAACCCTCAGGGTTTAACCCCCTCCTCACCATTTTATCTCCAGGATAAAATCCATTCATCACCATTTTACCCACAGGATATAATCCCTCGTAACCATTTTGCCCCCAGGATGTTAGCCCCTCCTAACCATTTTACCCCCAGGATGTAAGCCCCTCAACATTTTACCCCAGGATATATACCCCTCCTTGCCATTTTACCCCCAGGATAGAAGCCCCTAGCCATTTTACCCCAAGGATATCAGCCCCTTCATCATTTTACCCTCAGGATGTAATCCCCTCCTCACCATTTTACCCTCAGGATATACCCCTCACCATTTTACCCCAAGGATATAAGCCCCTCATCATTTAACCCCCAGGATATAAGCCCATTACGTTTTACCCCCTGGATATAAGCCCCTTCTTACCATTTTACCCCAAGGATATATGCCCCTCACCATTTTACCCTCAGGATATAAGCCCCTCACCATTTTACCCCCCGGATATAAGCCCCTTCTAACCATTTTTTTCTTAGGATATAAGCCCCTCACAATTTTACCCCGAGGATATTTAAGCCCCTCCTAACTATTTTCCCTTCAGGATTAAAGCCCCTCACAATTTTACCCCAGGATATAAGCCCCTCCGAACCATTTTACTCCCAGAATATAAGCCCCTCACCATTTTACCCCCTTTATGTAAGCCCCTCCTAACCATTTTTCCCCCAGGATTTAAGCCCCTCACCATTTTTCCCCAGGATATAAGCCCCTCCTAACCATTTTCTTATTCTTATACCTGCAGGATATAAGCTCCTAACCATTTTTTCCCCAGGATATAAGTCCCTCCACCATTTTACCCTCAGGATGTAATCTCTTCCTCACCATTTTACCCAAAGGATATAGTCTCTCCTCACTATATTAACCCCAGCACATGAGCATCGCCTAACCATTTTACCGTCAGAATATAATCACATCCTCACTGTATAACCCTCAGGAAATAACCCCTTCCTCACCATTTTATCTCCAGGATAAAATCCATTCCCAACCATTTTACCCTCAGGATATAATTCCCTCGCAACCATTTTACCCCTAGGATATAAGCCCCTCCTTACCATTTCACTGCCAGGATATATATTCCCCTCACCTTTTCACCCCCAGGATATAAGCACCTCACCATTTCACCACCAGGATATAAGCCCCTCCAAACTTTTTTGCCCCAAGGATAAAATCTCCTCCTTACCATTTTACCTCCAGGATGCGATCCCCTCTTCACCTTTTTACCCCCAGGACAAAAGCCGCACCTCACCATTGTACCCTTAGGATATAATCCTCACCTCACCATTTTTCCCTCAGAATATATTCCCCTCCTCAACACATTTTACACACCGGATACAAGCCCCTCCTTACCATTTTACCCCCAGGATACAATCTCCTCCTCCATTTTACCCTCAGGAAATAATCCTCTTTTCACTATTTTACCCCTGGGATAAAAGCCTCTCCGCACCATTTTACCCCAGGATATAATAACCCTCCTCACCAATTCATCCCCAGGATGTTTACCCCTCTTTCCTTGCAATTAACCTCCCTAGAATATAAGCCCAATTTATTCACCAGGATTGTATCCCAAGGGCCCCACTGTCATACTTCATTGATGTGGGGGTTTGGATTATTTAAAGGAAATTTTCTGGTCTGGATTTTGGTCAAAAAAAAAATTGGGAAGAGGGGGCTTATGAAGGACACCGGGGTTTTCTTAGAGTTTGCATCAGCTCAGATCAACAACCTGAGTAACATAAGCGCAATTAATTGCCGTTGTGGGATTTTTTGGTTATGCTAAAAAGAGTAGGTATTTTGTTTGCAGACAAGTTCTGATTGGTTTCACCATTTCATCCTCCAAGATATAAATCCCTCTTCTGTCACAGTTTACTCCCCCTCTAGCTCTCCTCACAACATTACTCCTGAGAACATAAGCCCTTCTTTCATCACGGATTTCCCTTCCAGGGTACAAGTTGAACCTCTTCTCTCAGCATGTTTTATTTCTTAATAACTTCCTTTACCCCCTACGTTGCTATGGCTGCAGTAATTGGAATAATGTTATTGCTAACGAGCAATCAGGCTGGGGATTTTTGATTGTACGCTTCATTAACTTTCGAAGGGATTTGAAAAAACCAATTGCAGCATACAATGCTGACCTGCTTGAGTCACAAAAATAGTTGGAATGGAGTTTCGAAATTCCCACGGTTTAAATCTTTGGCTATTATTTTATATACTTGCCAAATCGGAGAGTATTAGGTTAAAAATTGAGGGAGTACTGTTCTTTTGGACTGTCGTAATTTTAGCCCAAACATGTTCAAGGGCGAATCCAGGGCCTAGGGGAATGGAAAAGGTGACTAGTCAACCCCCAGTTTGAGCGAACGTATATTAGGTAAATATAAGAAGCAAGCTTTATGAAGCTTCAAGCTCACATATTCTGGTGATCAAATAATGGATTTTCACCACACCCCCCTCCCCTAAAAATATCATCCCCGTTTGAAAAGTCCTAGATCCGACCCTGATGTTTCGAGAAATTCGCTCTTAAAGTACGCCGCTTAGTTTACAGTTTACTTCCTGAAAAACTCTCGTTCGCCATATTTCGCAAACTGTAGAGGTTTTGAAAAAAACTTTGACTGGAAGTTTATCTCATGTATATTTAGACTTTGCGAAAATCTCAAACTCAATATTTTTACCCATTCCAACGTGATTAGTAACCTTAATGAAAACGAGATATTAGCTGAAAAAATGTATTCTGAAAACCCGTTGAGCTATTGAACAAAAAGTACTGAGTCATTTCTTGAAAGTTTGATGTGATAAAACCTTAGCAAGAGAAGATATTTTCTATGAGTAGATATTATCTGTCATAACTACCTTAAAAGCGTCAATTTTGGGACATTTTAATGGACTTTGAAAGGGGTTATTTTAAGTAATTCATCCAAAGAATTTCAAAAGAGAATATCTTCAACTTGATGTATCATTCTGTCAATTTTTTGCGCATTTCAGCTCAATTTCTTACTCGTTGCATGTGTTCCAAAAGCGTCCAACTTTATACAGACCTTCCGAAATTGAAACTATTATTCCACGGGAAAAGCTCGACTTTTTGGGAAATAAGCAAATATTGAAGTTGGATGCCCTGACACAACATTTTCATTTTTGTTAAAAATGCCTGTTAATTGATAGTTAGTTGGCTCTAATTATTGTTCAGGAAAAGTGTATTAATTTTTGAGAAAAAAATTAACAAATAGAAGTAAGTAACTTCTTTGAATGACTGTTCATGAAAGTTAATCTTCAAAAAAGAAATTTTGTTATCCCATCCAAACTTGGCTGCGTCGCAGACAGCCTATCAACATGAACATCGGTATAGTCAGTCTGCTTATTAGTGCACAATAGCTTGTTGCACTTCCTCCTGGGTCGCATTGATTTCTATAGAACTTCATGATCCGTAAGTTCACAACAACCGTAACAAATAGCGTAGAAACCAACCAATCATGAAGCTCTAAAGAAAGCAATGCGACCCAGCGGGAAATGGAACAAGCTTTTGTGCACCAATACGCAGACTGACTACACCGATGTTTCCTGACAGTTCTGGGCAGTCTGCGCGCAGGATTGAAAAGTCACTTAGCGGGCCTTGATTGCGTCCGTTTCTTAGGACATTCATACAGAGCTGGTGAAGATTTTCGTCACAATCTCCATAACAAATCATGCTTTGGGGTCATTTTGATGTAAATATATATATTGGACACGATCCACGAGTCGTGGATCGCTGATCGCGTGCTTAGTCTTCACAAAAAGTAACTCAGATTTTCTCTGTAGTGTTGGTAACTGAACATACTATATAATTTTATAGGTGCCACAACGAGTTTTTACTTTTCTCTGTTTTTGTGTGCATTTATTTGTGTTTTAGTTTTGTACTAATTAACGTCATTAACAGTACGTTTATCACCACTTTACCTTACAAACTAAAAAAACTGTTAAACTTATTGACTTTCAGAGAGGAAGAGAACTAAGTTATCCTTTCTTATTCGGATGACAAAAATGAATTCAAGAATCTTCTTTGTTTTCGTTGTAGTTTTATATGTCTTGATGCTTTCGAGCGTTTTAAGTTATTTACCGAAAGTAAAACACAAGAGTTGAGTACAGAATCCGCAAGTTTTCGAAGTATATAAAAATATACCGGTTATGAAAGCGATTTTACAAGTATCAATAATATTTGTAATATACTGAAGTTCAATGGCTGAAAATTACTATTTAGTTTGAAAACACCTTTTATAAATTAACTCTGAGAACATAAAATACGGATTGGAACATTTTATGAAGTTTGTCACCAATTTCGTTGTCACAGAACTTCACATTTTCTCTCTAGCCTCTGTGTTTCTTTGTATTTTCCAGTTTCAAGTGGCCACCTGCGAGCTGAAGTTCGTGTTTAAGTAACTGCGATCCGATGTTTTGGATTTTTAATTTAAGTGAAATAAGTTTCAAAAATGTACTTTTCTTTATTAATTTATACAATTTAACGGTTAAGAAAAACCCGTCTAAAAACAAAAGTTTGAGCTTCTCGAAAATTTTAGAAATGCTGTAGATCTTGGAAATTACTAACGATTCATTTTATTGCTTGCAATATGTACTTTACAGATGATACCCAATTTACTTACCCTTTAAAAGAAATTGTGAAAATTAAGTGAAGAGCACCTTTTACTGAACAACTGACATTCATTCAAATCAGACAATTCGACAGAATTTAATGTTACAATAAAATTTACACGAAAAATGAACCGTCCCAATTATGCTCTACAAGCATAATTGAATGACTTTAAGTAAGACCCCAATATCTGCTCACAACAGCAAATATGAAGCTTTTCTGTTAAACATGTATCCTTAAACAAAATTTTCCTAAAGATATCAGCATTAAGGCTTTTAGAGGTTATACAGGCTTCCCATGCTTCATTAAAGTACAACAGTAAAGGAGAAATGAAACTATTAAAAGAGAGCATAACGTTTTAGGATTGCATATAGGTTAACAGATGGCAATTAAAATTTTCCCTTAATCAAAAATATACTCTTAAAGCTTTAAAATATACTATTAGTAGGATTTTGATGGCCATAGAAAGATCACCACTTTCTTGAAATAAACTAAGTTATAGTAGATTTTCATGTTTAGCCAACAAGACGAGTACTTTAAGCAAAATCACAATTAGCACCTTTTTACATTCTTTGACATTAAGCAATGTAAGCATACCATGGTTGATGAAAAACATACAGGTCCACACTACAAACGTTTCAAATTTAAAATTAGTCAATGTTGTATAAGTGAATGCCTTCTATCAGTATGGTATATATAAAGCAGAGGGGTTTGCACAGTGGTTAAGATCTCTGCCTCCCAAACCCGAGGTCCCCAGTTCGATTCCCAGCCTGGCCAAAGGTTGAATATTTGGGTGACCTTCTCTACTGCTAAAGTTCACTAAGCTTTCCACCCTCCCGGGGTCAGTATTTATTTATACCAGCATACATGGCTCATATCGAAGTTGCTGCCAGAGGCACCTATATATGCTTCTGGTCCACTGCAGGTAAACTGACCATTGTAAAGCACCTTTGAGCATGTTACATAAAAAAGTCGCTATATAAATGCAACACTTTTTTTACTTTAAGGTTCAATGTTTCAACACATTGATTTTTAGTATTATTAAATGGCCAATAAATTAAAAAAAAACACCCTTTGACTTTCAAAGAAACAAGCCATTGGCCCATGGACATTCCCAATGCTGAACATGTAGTTTTCTTGTCAGTTAACAAACAAGTATGTGCTAAACCAAGAAAGAGTTTTTCAACTTAATTAATATCACCAAAGATTTCCATCATAAATTAGAATTAAAGTGAAATTTTTGCCTCTTTATTTAATAATGTTTGCATCATCTTTTTTCTGTTCCTCATCCAACTTGTCTCTCTTTTCTAGAATTTGACGCAAGATTCCCTGTACATGGGGATGTATACCAAAAGCAGCTTGTATTTCCTCAGGGGTGGGGTAGGTTCTGAAAATTGCTTGTAAGGCATGAATGTTGTCCTCAGTTACAATGTGGTTAACTTGTTCAGTTGCACATTCCAATCTTTCTTTCAGTGAATCTCTTTCTTTTGTCTTCTTCTCAACTTCTTCCCAAGCTTCATGAACCTCCTGCAGTGAGTTCAGTTCATGGCTGTGTAACTGCTTGGCACTTGCTCGTTCCTTAGCATCAAAGTACCAAACCGTGATGGCATAACGGTCAGCAAAAGCTGGAAGTACTTCATGGGGGACCCGGGAATCAGACCAAAACACAAGAAGTCTGTTACACATTGGTTCAACATCAATATTACCCTTGTCTTGATAGATTCGGAGTTTGCCACCATCACTCTCCTTCCAGTCTTTATTCAGATAAAGCAATGCAGTAACACACCTCCCATCACCATCCGGATTATCCACATGCCTCCGATACCCAGCTGCCAGCTGAGGATAACATGCAACCATCGCCTTTGTGCGCCCATTGATGTCATACCCAAGTTGCTTCAGCCATTCCTTACTTTGAATGATCACTGAATCCAAATAGTTCATGTGTTTAGCTATATGCTGAACGTTTGGTTCATTGCCTTCTATCCAGGTTAGTATGTCATCCCGAGTTTTTTTCTGGGTGTACTTCTGTGTGTTTTCCGAGGCCGTTAAACCGCCATTTAGTTTACCATTCTTGAAAACTCCACTCTTGCGGAGTTGATGAACTTCATAAATCAGCCCCGCAATGTCTTTGTCTGAGTAAAGATTGTCAATCACACAATAGTGATCCTTCACCAAGGAGGTACGGATAAATCTAGATATACATTCTAAGGTTTTGTTTTCTGGCTGGGGGAATACTTTCCCATACGACGCTGACTCACAAACTGATGTTTTCACTTTTCCTTGTCGACAGACAAGCTTATGAATTTTCCAGTGAGATCTTTGGTGTTGCCTACTGCAATATGCCACAATTCTGCAGCCTCCGCACCACTGTAATTTGGCATCTTTTGTCCCTTTTGCAGTACAATAGGCACAATATATCTCTTTTGCGTCTGCCATTTTGTAACTGGAGCCTGGAACCGCTCGGACTTTTGATGACTTCTTTGTAATAGAAGACTAAGTACCACTGACGTAGCTTATTGTAGAAACCGCTGGCCAAGAACAAAAACCAATATGGCGGAAGGAGAAAAATGAAACAAATATCTTTCTAAACCTTGTAGTAGACTTGAAACCCTTTCAACCCGTTTCCTGATTTTATTTAAAGACATATAAGTGTGTAGTTTGTTACTTGTTACATCAGTTCTCTCAAAATGGTTTTAGCGGAATTAGGAAGGAAGATTACCACGGCGCTTCGCTCGCTCAGCAATGCCACAATCATCAACGAGGAGGTATTTCTTGTCGGTTATATTCTTAGATATTGCAGTGAATCACCAGAACACTTTCAAGCGAGTGTTTGAGTTGGCTCTTTGTGGTTATTTTGTTTGGGGATACAACAGAAGAAAATGAGTACGGGATAAAAAAAATTCTTAGTTTAATAACAACATTTCTCTCTTTTTAACAGATACTGAGTATACTTAGTCAGTATTTGTGTCTTCAAAAATTAACTCAAGATTTTTCAGTGTTTCAGTTTTATGTTTTTATTGAATGTTCCAATAGTTACGCTTGGTCCTTGCATCAAGTCTTTGCTTTGCTATTGTAGGTTTTATCATCCTTCAAATCAAAACTTTTGAACTTTCTCACACACAATTGGAAACTATATTGTATACACATGTATGTAGAAATCAAGAACGGTCACGTGATCATGATTCAAATAGCCAGAAAAGCTCTTTTATGAAAGACTTCTACTTAGGTTTGAATCACTTGTTTCATTAAGACAGAGATTAAAACAATCACTGAATCAGTGGTCATGTACATTGTATGTTAATAGCAGTCAGCTCTTGGAAAGACAGAGAAATCAAAATATGTTCTAGGGACTGGCAGATGATCCATCATCAAGTTGACATTATTTCCCAAAGCATTAGCACTTTGTCAAAGTTGATTCTGGAACCAGCTAAGGCATAAAACAACAGCTTTACATTGTGTGAAGCATACCATATCAACCTCTTGTTGACCAAATTATTTCATATCCTGTGGCACTGTTATTGCTGTATATACTTTGTAACTATCTGTCCCAGTCATTCTGGTAATCATAACTTCATCCTGGTTCTTAGTACCAAGTAGCTGTATTTGTTAACAAAGTACCAACAGGCAACTTAAGTTTCATTCAGACTGGAAAGGGTCATTACCGTAATAACAGATTTTTTTGCTTATACATGAAGACTTAACCCACAGACAGCATGTGAGCTTACAATAAAAGTTAAGAATTATAAATCCTGTTAAAATTGAAAACATAAAGATACACCGGTACATAAGCTAGCAATCCAAGTACGAAACAAAGTTATAAAATAATACATCTATTGATAGAGGGCATCTGGCAGGATGTGGTAAAAAATCGCAAATTACGCGGTAATTCGGGGGCATATTACGCGGCAGAATCGGTCAATTACGCGGTAAAAATAGCAAATTACGCGGTAATTTAAATGGCCATAAAATCGTTCCTAAAAGTGTTTTATCTCACTACTGTTCTTTTTCTTATTAACAGGTAGTTTGTTTATGAAGCGGCACATTCTTCTATGACGAAATAACTTAATAAGATCACAATCAGCCACATTCTCAGGGCAAAACAAAGTGGCGCCACATCCTTTTTTTCCAGCGTCCTTCTGGGTTTTTTTCGCAAATGCCCTTATGATTTCCTCAGCACTCTTCTGTTATTGTTTTTGGGCTCTTAAACTAGTAAGACAATCCCTTCTAATTCTTGTTGGATCTTGATCGAATGTGAGCGCTAAAATCTGTTACAGAGGTCAGCAAAGTTCAAACTCTGAGTCTCCGTGGTCAACATTTACAGCCGATTTTGCAATGTTCTTCTGCTTCACTACAAATTTAGCCATCATAATCCATTGCAAAAGTGATAGAACATCGAAAATAACATCAAAAGAACAAAATACTTCAGTTTCCCTGCGAAAAATAAGCCCAAATTTCAAAATATAGTCACACAGCAAGTCACACTGGAACCCAGGCGAGAATCGGTTGTGGCAAGGAACGCCTGGTAGAACTAAATTGTGAAGGTAGAAATGAGAGAATGAAACGTGTCTCCTTGGGTTTTGTTCGATTTTTTCGTCATTTCAGAGAGAAAGACTGCAAGAATTATGCAACTCCATCTTCGTAAAGAAAATATATAGTATCTTAGTCCATATTATTTGATAGTTTTTCAAAATTACGCGGAAACACTCTCAAGATGCGGCGGATGGGAATTTTACCGTAGGATGCGATTCCGCATCGCCGCATCCTGCCAGATGCCCTGATTGATAAAACATGCTTAAGTCCTTCAGTTTTGACTTCTGGTAGAATAAAGTTTTTGGGGCAGTAGAGGGCTTTTTGGTCTGCAGTGGTTTTGCCCCACAGTTGCTTGTCACTAGCTCTAATTTGCTCCATTATTGGCATAAAGTGGGTTGTATAGCAATATCTCACTACCCACTTGCAGAATTATTTTACCTGTCTGAATTCATCCAGATAGTCGCACAGGATCAAAATTTTTACTTCAGAAAAAATCTAGCTTAGTGTTGTGCAAGTATTATGTAAAGAAGATACAAGCTCTTCCGGTATGGAATTAGGCATGTGGATTGGTTAAGCTGACTAGCTGTTTCATATCTTTGATCAGCCAGTGTTTTACTGCAGTTTTTTTCTAGAATGCAAACTTCTGTGTTAACATGTAATGAATGAACTCATTCCAAAAATATGTTTAACAAGCATCACCCTAGAGTCATTGGTCAATCATCATGTGTTTTATATTATTTGATGGCTCCTAAATGAGTTATTTTTGTGTGGTTTGAAACAGCTTGAAAGTGTTTACACTAATAATCTAAAGTTCTGGGGTTACCGTAGTCTATTCTAGTTCCAACTCTGGGTTTTTATTGTGTTAAATCTTTGCTGTTGATAATGTTTCAGTGGGTATAAGTAAAGCTTAGAATAAATCAGTTACAAATCTCTGATGAAGTCTCATTTAGTTTTTGATCATCAGTACGTGATTGTATAAATTACATTTGTCTTCAGATTTTTTTAAATGTCTGGAGCCAAAAAACTAGGTGCTATATACTGGCAAATTGTACTGCTATTGTTACTTATTGTTATCAATTAAAAGAATAAAAACTAATTCAAGCTACAAAGTATCATAGCTCTAGTCCCACTCCGTGTGCACCTCCTACATTTGCTTAATCTGTACCTTTCTAGCAGTTTTTACTGTTCAGTGTTTTGATCGATTATTTTCGTTTTTGCTTTTTTTTTTTTAAAAATTAAAAATATTAATTTTTCTCCCAGGTTCTAAATGCAATGCTCAAAGAGGTCTGTGCTGCCTTGTTAGAAGCTGATGTCAATGTTCAACTGGTAAAAAGAATGAGAGAAAATGTCAGGTAATGCCATCTATAACCATTGCCCCTTTCAGCGCAGCCAGCTTATCAGAGTATAAATTCTCCCTACATTATCCACAAAAAATCAATTGTTTGGTAAAGAGAGTAGAGCAAATGAAAATAATAATGAGCAATTTACCTAAGATGATTATCCAAAACTACTAACAAGGAAACTGTCAAGGCATATTAACAATCAAGTTTTAATTTCTTAAGAACTGTTGCTGTTGCATCACTTGTTTTGCAACATATCCATCACTGCAAATTCAAATTTAAATTTGCATTATCATTTTTGCTTAATTTTGTATTATGAATGATATCAACATCATTCAATTAACCTCAAAATATGACTACGGATTAGGTACTTGAAGTTTTGTTTTGATTGCTTCAACACAGTTTCTGCACAATCATTTTTTTTGCATTATGCTTCATAATATTGTGCAGTTCCCCAATGCTTGTTGCACTGTTAAACACCGCAGTTTTCTTTAGTCCCTGTTGCTGAAATATATATTTTTTGTTTTTCTGAATCTACACTTTATGTCAACAACAGTTTTTTTTTCACTTTATCTAGATCTGCAATAGATTTTGATGAAATGGCTGCTGGGTTAAATAAAAGACGATTGATTCAGCATGCAGTGTTTCAAGAATTATGCAAGGTACAGACTCCTGCAATGTGTAAATTTATAATATGTGAAATCCTGCATATTTATGAAGTTGAATGTTAGTTGATAGAATAAAGGTGTACCAAAATGTACAGTACCATGCACATGCATGGAAAAGTTCAGGAAAACTTGACAGTCTTTATTTCTTGAATTGGTCGGTATACAATAAATTTAATTACAGTTTGTGTTCTTGAATCAATGGACTATATATATACCAAAAAATAAGCTTAAATAGATAATAATTCCTTTGACTCTCAAGCATGCAGTTTTAAAAAGGGTAATGAAAGTTGGTCAGCATGTGAGATGAGTGGTCTTGAGAGTTTGGCAAGAGAACTTTTCCTCCAGTTCTCGTGCCTACAGCTAAAAGATAGTAAGGGTTGGTGAGAGTTGACAAGTCACTTATCATGAGCAACAATCATTTGAAAACTTTTATCAGCATAAGGCCTTTAAAGGTTATGAAATATCAAATTCAGTTATAATGATAATCTGTGGGAGTTGGTGAAAGTGCACGAACTTTAATGCAACCCATCAAATTAAAGGAAGTTATGAGTTTGAATTCTCATTAATCAACTGTCAGTTGAAGCATGTGGCAAGTGATAAGGCAGGTCCATTAGTTAACCTGGGTGTGGTTTCATGTCCTTTCAGCTTGTTGATCCAGGTGTGAAATCCTGGACCCCAACCAAGGGCAAGCCAAATGTTATCATGTTCGTAGGATTGCAAGGAAGCGGTAAAACAACCACATGTACAAAGGTACTTTGTAATTAGTATTATTATTTTGTACATGTTGTCTTTATCAGTTCACTGTCTTATTACTCTCCTTCCTTGAATAATAGCTGGCTGGAGCTATTTTAAAACACCTCATTTCAAAAGGGGAGTACCTAATGTATTAAGCTAGATCAAAGTATTTACAACCCAAGAATAATAATAATAATGTTATACTCAGTATTTGTCTCCCAACCAGAACATCGCTCTGTGTGTAATGCACAGGTCCACTGAAAAGTTTGTTAAACCTGAAAACCAAGACAAATTTCACACAATTGAAGTGCCTGAAAAAAGGAAAAGTCTTGAAATATGAAGTTACTATAAAATAATTTATAAATTATGTTGTTGCAGTTAGCTTATTACTACCAGAGGAAGGGATGGAAGACCTGTCTTATTTGTGCGGACACATTTCGAGCAGGTAATGTTGGATTCTCTTTGGTCTGTTGTCCTTTTTTTGTAATTTTAGAACTTGATTACCTACTTTGTATTTGTTTTATTTTCAGTTTAAACTTATTCAATATATCACTGGTTGGCTATTTTGCCACACATAACTTTATATTATATTTTTTGTACTGGCATGAACCCTCCCCCCCCCCCCCCGAACCAATGTTTTGCAAAAAAAGTTAAGAAATAGCACATCTCTCGGGCATTCAGTTAGTGCATTACCTACTAATTAACTATCATAGTACCAATCATCACTTAGTTAGCTGATGTTGCCATGGTAACCAACACTAAAATCTATGATGTCTCAAGTGGGCAGTTAATTAACACATGTCTGAATTTATTGATGGTTTGGTTTAAGACAACATTATGGGGAGGGGAGTCAAGGGCTCCAGGATAAAGTGGGGGAGGGGAGGATGGATGGTATTCTGTTATTGTTTGTGATTAACTTTCTGACCCAGTTCACCACAGTTAGTTTATGTGTTGATGTTTTTAAACTGCCCAAAAATGATGTTTTTCTTGTGGTACTTTTTCTCTTATTCTTGACAGACTAAGTTTTGTTCAACTGACAAGGACAGTTTTGAATAAATTATGCAGTACTCCACAATGTCAACCCTCTTTTTAGTCTAGTATTTGTTTAGTATATGAAAATTAGACATCAAATATAATTATACTCTTACCTTCAGTATTGAGATCACATTACCTTTTGCTTTTCAGGTGCTTTTGACCAGCTTAAACAGAATGCAACAAAAGCAAGGATCCCGTTCTATGGAAGGTTTGCTTTAGTTTTGAATGATTGTTCAATACTGTACAAAATTGAGGTAAAACAAGTTTAGACAAGTGCGCATTTTCATATCATGCCATTTAAGTTTTAGTTGTTTAAATAGGATTGCTTAGGATGGGTACAAGAGAACTGCTGTGACAAACAGTAAGTTACAGGTGACATGAAAATAAAGTATTGTTGTTACAATGCCTTACAGTTAACTGGACATCCATGACAGCTCTAGTTGATAAACAGAAGATGAATTCTTAGATCAAAAATCCAAGTCAGATGTGTGCAAAACTAGTAGGCAGTTCATGAGAGATTTTGAAGCCCAATTTTGGTTAAACGCTTTTTCGCATATTTTTGAAATGAAAGTTTCTAAAAAGTCAGTGAAAAACTTCTTGCTTGAGGGGCTCAACCTTTCAGCCCTTGCCAATTTATCAGTATGTAAAATCTCCTTACATTCTGTTTAGAGAACTCAATAGTACAACAAACAGTCAAGTTTGGAACTGAAATAATACATTTATTTATGTGATAGTCTTTATACAGCTAAATTAAGCAGTTATAATTGAGAAAGGCAACTTCACTGGTCAGCCGACTGTGGAACTTGATAGTTATAGTGATATATACTGTCTAGTTGATGACATACTTTGCAACTTCTATTTATAAATTAAACTGTTTTATTGCTTTGCTTTTTTACTAGTTATACTGAATTGGATCCAGTAAATATTGCTGCAGATGGTGTTGAGAAATTCAAGAAAGAAAACTTTGAAATTATCATTGTTGATACAAGGTAAGTTACTAGTAAAAATACCTGATGATTCCTTTTACTGCTTTTGATAAAGTTTACTGAGCTTTTTAGTCCAACTTTCTGGTCCAATTTTGTGGTCTTAATTGAATACTTGATGATTCAGGACTTTTACTTACTTTGATATTGTTTACTGAGTGAGTTTTTTAGTCCAGCTTTCTGGTCCATTTTTTTGTGTTAATTCAGAATAAATTGGATTTTTATGTTTTCATTTACAGCGGTCGACACAAACAGGAAGAATCTCTATTTGAGGAGATGCTGCAGGTTTCAAATGTGACGGTGAGAGCTTCAAACCTTAATCGATTTTTTGCCATTTCTTCTTATGTAGGATTTTAGGAAAGGTTTAGTTTAACAATTTTTGTCGACAATTGCCTTATATCCCAACAGGAACCTGACAATATTATTTTTGTGATGGACGCCACTATTGGACAGGCCTGTGAGTCCCAGGTGGGTAATTGAGGAATGATTCTTAATGAAAGAGAAGACAGGGTGTGTTCGTGTTCTGTCATATTCTGTGTTCCTTTATATTTGCACACTAATCGTTAAATTAGTATTAAAACCATGTTCTGGCAGTCTTTAGGTGTTGTATAATGTACCTAGAGTTAAACTTTGTAATTGGTTGATCAAGAGCAGCTAGAAAAAAACTTGAACTGAGTTTTCAGCACTGTGTATCAAAAACATAATGCCATTAAACTGGTTTGATTCACATACTTTGCTATGTCTGTAGGCCAGAGCTTTCAAGGACAAGGTGGATGTAGCCTCTGTTATAGTAACCAAGCTTGATGGACATGCCAAAGGTGGAGGTGCTTTGAGTGCGTAAGTACAGTCAGTGTTCTTGGAACTTTTAGAAAAAAAATGTACGTTTGATTGCGTTCAGGTCTACACCCTGCTATCACAATAAGCAAGAATATAGTAAAAATTGTACTTTGTAGCTATGAGATCTTGTTTAAAACAAAGTATTTGAAAGATGCCAAAAAAGATGGAAACAGACATAAAGTAAACCTTAATTTACAATGTCCAAAGAATTGTAAAACAGGCCAAAAAGTAACCATTTTGGGGAAAGTATACTGCTCACTCTGTTGAAGGTACTGAACGGTGAAACATGCATTCATTTGGCTGTTGTGTTTCTGATCTTTTGAAAAAGTCGTCATGAAAGATGTAATTATGTTGTAGAGTCTGATTTGACCAATTTTGTGCTTGACTCTG
The DNA here is from genome assembly GCA_027574985.1 of Umimayanthus nakama. Classification (NCBI taxonomy): domain Eukaryota; kingdom Metazoa; phylum Cnidaria; class Anthozoa; order Zoantharia; family Parazoanthidae; genus Umimayanthus; species Umimayanthus nakama. The sequence goes on along the minus strand of JAOBRG010339581.1, from coordinate 10,367 downwards.
AGCTGCCGTACTGAACCGAGTCTGTGAAAAACTCCTCTTGATTTGCTGAGAATCTTGTAGTTACCACTGCGCATATACAAGCTAAGAAGGCAATCAGCTTTCACTCGTTTGAGATGAGTAACTTTAGCTATGGACAACCAATTTTGCGGAATCACTTGTCCGTATGGACGAACAGAATTGATGCAACATTCGATCTAAGTTTGGAACCAAGGGAAATAACCACAGCTAAAATGGATGCTTTGAAAGTCTTTGTTCGTGGATGTGCCTTCGATAGGTTTATACAACACTGTGACATGATGTTTTCAAAAGTTTAGGCAAGTGCAACTATTTTCTTTCGTCAAGTGAAAATTGCTTATGGACAAGCAAAACTCAAAACTTACTTGTCCCATGGGCGAGTGAAGAAGGAAAAAAGTTGATTGCCCTGGTCATAGTCTGTAAAAACTTCTAAGTAGCTAAATGGTTATAGTCTCTAAAAACTTCTAAGTAGCTGAATGATTTATGTATCTATTACTACGTTTATTAAACGTTTTTTTTTTAACCATGTGTTCAGTGTTGCAGCCACAAAAAGCCCCATTATCTTCATTGGAACAGGAGAGCACATTGATGATTTTGAGCCCTTCAAGACCAGGCCATTTATCAGCAAACTGTTAGGTCAGTTGTGCAGGACATAAGCTGGAAACGTGTTGTAGATTCCGTAAATTAGGAGGAGCATTGGGTCGTATTTTGGTTGTGATTAGGTGTATTGGAAGAGAGATTTAAGTAGGGAAGAAAACAAACACTATTCCTAGTGAGCAAGTGCCACTCCACCGATAGTATACAAGCTGGCATTGGTCCATAAAACATCGACTCAAAAAAATTTTCACATTCCTATATTCAGGGTTGCCACGGTCCTTGAAAATCCTGGAAAGTCCTGGAATCAGAAAAAGATAATTTCAGGCCCTGGAAAGTCCTTGAATTTGGGTTGCGGTCCTTGAAAATCCTGGAACGAGCAAAGTTTTTTCTGTAACATTAACAATCAAAATGAGCTGTTTGTCACAACCAGACACTATACCTTTGGTGAAACAATGTAAGAAAAACCAAAACGGAGGCTTAATTTTCCCAAGAAGCAAGCTTTATAAAACTCGTTGCTGAATTAATATACAGAGCGACTGAGCTTTTTTGGTACAGAGAGTCCTTAAATTTGCTCGAAAAGGTCCTGAAAAGTCCTGGAAAAGTCCTTGAATTTCAAATTCAGTTAACAGTGGCAACCCTGTATATTTCAAAACAATTTAAAATTCCTTCAAAATTAAAAGTCATCTTTTTTCGTCCCAAATTTTTGTGAATCTTTAACAGCTGCGGAACTATGTCGCTGTGATTCAACTCGATATATAGACAGATTGTGACGTAAATGTGCCTGAAACTTCGACAAGACTTGCTGCTCAAACCTTAAATAGAAGCTATATGTTGTACATACATATATCTAGATCTGCTTTGTGTGTTTGGTTGTCCACCTGTTTTCAAACTGTTTGACCAAACCAACGATTTGGAAAGAAGTCTATTAAAGTATACTTTCTTACATTTTGCCAGGAATGGGTGATATCGAAGGTCTCATTGACAAAGTCAACGAATTGAAGCTAGAAGACAACGAGGAGTTAATTGGGAAACTAAAACAAGGTTTGTATCAGGGATGTTCATGTTCATGTACATCTTATTGTAGAAAATCAAAACTCCATTAAAAATATTGTGAAATTAAAAATACTTGGTTAACTTATACATGTAACAACATTGGCAACGTTGATTTACTATATTTATTATATGTTTTCAAAAAAATCGAAGTTTTCTTGGCTACAAATACTTAAAAACCAAACCAACCGGAGCACTCTGTGTCTACAAATAATAGCGATGTTTTCACTCTGGCTTCACGCTGCCAAAGTCTACAAGTACCAACTGACTATGCCCAGCAATACGATTTATCGTGGTCGCGTTTTCTCTTTCTCTTTCTCTTACTCTTACTCGAGATATCTGTTGTCGTGATTGATACACCACCCACTATTAATGACCCCATGTACAAACAACGTTGAATGCTTTGTACATGTACTGTACATGTGATGTGTTTTGCTTCAGGTCAGTTCAGCTTGCGCGACATGTATGAGCAGTTCCAGAATATCATGAAAATGGGGCCGTTCGGTCAGATAATGGTAAGATTGTGCCTTGTATTCTCTTTAATACTTTGACATTAGGTTCGTGCCCACCAAAGCTTGCATTACACACTTTGTTTTTTAAAAACGTTGTTGTTATTCTGACTTGCATTTTGAACCACTTTGTAGGGAATGATTCCAGGTTTCAGTAGCGACTTCTTGTCTAAAGGCAATGAGCAAGAATCAATGGCCAGGTTAAAACGACTTATGACCATCATGGACAGTATGAACGATCAAGGTACGAGTCAATTGTGTGCACTCATCTCATAGACTCGGTTGTCTAAAATGCCAGAGGACTGTTTGTATGACTAATATCGAGTTAAATCGTAGAATCTTAGCCGATCACGTAAATTTCGTTCGTATTACTTAATTAACAACACTCCAACTTCAAGTGTAAACAGACAGAGTCCACCTCATAAATTTTAGCATGAAATACTTTTCGAAATTTTATTTCAGTTCTTTGAAAAGTCAAAGTGATTCATTTCCCGATATTCCGTTCAAATTTCAGAAGGATTGAACTCTACTACTTTGTTTTTGGTTTTGGATTCTTTTTAATGCATACATTTGACCTTTTTTTCTGGCTTATTATGTTAAAACGCAGAAAATCAACTGTAAGAATATCTACAACCATTCAGTGTCGGTGGAAGTGCTGTTGAGACAGACTTTTCATTTTTGCTTCGTGCTTGAGTATATGAAGGACATCTGTGGGTTGATAAATTTATGGTTCTTTTTTTCGTCCAGAGCTTGACAGTCCCCAAGGAGCTAAGCTGTTCTCGCGGCAGCCTGGTCGCGCCACTCGGGTGGCCAGGGGGGCGGGTGTGTCAGTGCGAGAGGTACAAGACCTGTTGTCTCAGTACACCAAGTTTGCACAGATGGTGAAGAAGATGGGTGGAATAAAGGGACTCTTCAAAGGTACAAAGTAAAAAGTGAAGAACTGCCTGAAAAAAATTGTTGACAATCTAAACCTCTTACAGTTTCTTTCTCGTTTTTTATTAAATCGGAATCTTTTTGCCCATGATAAGAATTTTACAGTTTTTCCCGTTGGATTTGTATAGTTTTATTCCAACTCACAATTTTTGTTAAAATTCAAACATAGTTCTGGCAACAAATCCACTTCATACAACAATGCAACTTTTGTTTGCCTTTATTGATTTAGAAGCAGTGTTTAATATCTATGTTTTTGCTTAAGGATGTTAACTAATGCGGTTTCGGCTGCTCATCGCACTAACGAGAATTGAAGTAGAACGAACTCAAGACCCTGTAACACTGCACAGTTTTCTCAGCAACATGTCTCGCAATGCCGTTGCGATACAAGTTACTGTAGAACTGCACATTGTAACATGGGTTGTTCTTTTGTTGCATGAAGCTTTGCACAAAGAACTTAACCCTGCTTTTCACAACCGGTTACAGCAACTGGCAGCACCATTGCACAGTGTTATAACTGTCCAGCAAGCCTTATGACAGTTTTAACAACGGCTTAGCGCACACTTTTCGTTTTTCGTTCCGAGCAGCTTTGTGTACGAAAATATCGGCCAAAAATATTGCAAGTTCAGCTTGATCGCGTTGGAGTGTAATACCCACCTCGGAAATTTGCTACGCTTTATACGTTTTAAGCATTGTGAGGCAAGTTGCTGAGAAAACTGCTCAGTGTAACAGGGCTTTAAATCGTTTTTAAGTTGCACTACGTACGGTAATTTCCTTATGTAATTGCTTCAGATCTGTTCAGTCAGTTTGTGACAGTTACATCAGAAGACTTTGGGTATTAAACTGCAGGCTCGTACCCAGTCTTTTTAATGACTATCAGTCGGGGTTTGGTTTAAGAAGACCCGTTGAGTTTGAATGTGTGAGCAAGTACAAGGGTCGATTGCGCTATAAAGTCAGGTTCCGTACTTTTAAGCTGATCCAAAGTCAGGCTTTAGTCGTTTGCGCCTTGCTACACTGTTAGTAATCTTCCATTTCTGAGTTGTCGCTTGTGCCGGTTTAGGTGGAGACATGACAAAGAACGTAAACCCGTCCCAGATGGCCAAGCTGAATCAACAGATGGCAAAAATGATGGACCCAAGAGTTTTGCAACAAATGGGTGAGTTGTTTGCTCTCTCACTTATCGGTTTTTGTGTTAGTAGCCCATTAACGTGGCATTATCAAATGTGGCATTTCAGTTTAAACATCTGGACAGTTAACTAGGACCGACAACAACAGCAAAAACAAATTCGTTTGCTAGAATATCGCTTCAAAAGAAGTACTATATATGTAAAGAAAAAAATGTATAAATAAGTACTGATAGGGTGGTACATTTTGGAAAAGCTTAGTATCTAAGATAACCATACGTTTTCTGGTTAGACCTAAGTCACTAGGCAATCTTACAAGAACGTGTATAAAAAGCGTACAGGCAGCGTGTAAAGTAATCTGGTGGTTTGGATGCCCGATATCTGACGCTATTTTGCAAATAGCCTATTAAATAGTTAGATTAGCGTAGAAATAGTTTCAAAAATATATGCAAAGTACAATAGTACCAATACTACAACTACTACTACTACTACTGCTACTACTGCTACTACTACTACTACTACTACTACTACTACTACTACTGCTACTACTGCTACTACTGCTACTACTAATGATAATAATAGTAATAAATTTTAAAATTTATTAAAAACTTATGTAGCATGCATATCTTTAAAAGTAGCTAAAAGTCCAAGGAACTTAAAGTAACAACTCTAGAAAACTATGGAAAATATAATTAAGGAAAACGAAAATTAGTAAAAGTAGGCGAAGCTGTCAAAGTTTAATAGTCCATTTAAAAACAACTGCACTGATTGAACCCCAATCACCTATAAGCCTGATCCCCACTCAAACATAATCATTGCCGAGAACGAAATATCCAGCTGGTAAAAAGACAACATATAAAGTAACCCAAATCTTAATCCTAAAGGCCCATGCAAATGAAACAACATTGTTGGACATCAACACGCAACATTGTTTTGCCCTACATGTTGCGTCCCTTTTCATGGAACTACACAGTGTTGGCACTTGTTGCGTTTAGTTCAAACTTTGGCCAACAAGTCCCATGATCCCAGCGACTATCTGTTGTTCTTTGACCAGCCAAGCATAGCACAACAATGTTGCGACCGTTTGGTTAGGACCACAACAATGTTGCCACTTGTTGCGTATAGTTTGAAGCTGGTCAAACTTTGGCGCAACAAAATCCCAATGTCTTTCTGTTGTTCTACTGACCAGCGAAGTATAGCACAACAGTATTGCGCTCGTTTGTCTTGAACCACAACAATGTTGCCCTCGTGAAGATTTCTGCACACGCGAATTCTTAGGAATTGAGTACCAGAATGCATCACTTCGTAGAAGACCGCCAACAGTGTCGGCAGTTCGTGCATTTGCATGCACCACGTGACAAGTGCCAACAACTCTCAACATTGTTGGATAACATTGTTATGACTTGGCATGGGCCTTGAAACTGATCATCTAAGGACAATACATATGTTAAGATGTGTCAGCTATTGTTTTTTATACTATTGTTGTTGTTCAATAACAAATGGAATATTTCGTTCTCAGAGTAGAGCTTTACTGTAATCAGAAGGGCACAGTAGAACAGTGTTCATTTAATTACTCACATGGCATTTCTTTTCTTTTCTTGTTGTTTTTAAAAATGTCTTGTGATAATGCTGATACTTCTCTCAAATAGTGTGACTCAAGTCTAATTGTAAGTGTAAACTGACATGGCTTTAGTTTTATTCGTTCTTTCACCTTCATTAAACAAGATCAAATGCCCATCGGGTGAGTGTTGATAATTCTGAATCTTCTCCGCTGTTTGGTTGTTTCTCATGTCTGCATTACTTTTTTCATCAGGTGGAATGTCTGGCCTTCAAAACATGATGAAGCAGTTCCAACAGGCCGGCCCTGGGGGAGCGGGTGGAATGGGCATGCCGCCGGGATTTGGATCAAAATAGACAAAATATTTTATTATTATAAATTAACAGACCAAGTTCCAATACAAGCAGCTCTCAAACTTGAAAACTCTGAGATATTTTTACGAATGGTTTATTTTTTATTTGTAAGTCAGCACTTATGTCCAGAAATGGACTCAATGACGAAAAACACGGATTTCTCAGTTTTTCGGGATTCTCGCAACGCAGAATATGTTAATTCATCTTACTGACTTTGTGACGATTTTCTCGGTTTTCTCAATTTTTCGTGTTTTCTGCAACGCAGTTTCGTTAAAGCTTCAACAAAAATCTGAGTTTTTTGTGTTTTTCGTCATTGAGTCCATTTCTGGACATATCTCAGAAAGTCTGGGATCTTGCTTCTTTCTCAGTTAACCGACTGCTGCTAAGTCGGCAAAGCTGCTGTTGCCTCGACCGGAGCTAGTCCCCTCTGCAGGTGATTCATTTGGCTGTTAGGCTGATCATCAAGACCACAAGATCAAAAATGACAGGCGGCAGTCAGAACATTTTACAGACGTCACTAGCACTCGCCATCACTCACCATCATCACCAATCAGTATTCTTGTTACCTTAATTCTATAAGGCTATTTTCAGTTCCTCAGACACTCCACAGGTGCAGTTCTCAGCCATTACGGGTTGTCGTTGAGAGCTGTGCTAACCCGACGTTTTTGTTCGCTGTGTTGATTGTTAAAACCAACTGGAAATTTCATTTTGCCCGCGTTCTTGTGGTATTCAACAGCCGCGTGACATAACTGGAACCGACAAGATTTAAAATCTTCTTTAAATTTGAATAATACTATTTCCTGTCTTAGTTTTATAGAATTCATGCTACTACACATGACGAATTTTTTTGCAACTTGCTATGCAAAGCTTACCACAGCCGCAAGTGCACGCTGCAATCTTGCTCGTGACAATTCAAAAGTAGAGGAGTTGATTTTACATTAACCAGTTGTTGCGCAATGTTCCATTTCGAAGAGCAAATTGTAAAGACAAAGGAGAGTTTAGTAGGATGGTAAACTTGAACTTAAATGTTTTTACACGCGTAAGTTTTTCCTCAGCTTGTTATATACGAGTTGCAATAAGTCAGAAGCAAGAAAAGACAGACATTCAAACTTTCACTTGAAGAAGTTTTTTGAAAAACGATGTTCTTATAAGAGTTGGCATGTAAGCTAAGTGAGAGGTTTGTATAATGGTATGTCCCACTACATATAAAAACACAGTTTCCCTCCATCTCGTTATCTGCTCTGATGAAGGGCCAACGCTCAGCGCTCGCGGACTGAAAACATACGTCATCGAATCGAACTTTCATTTTTTTTGTGTCGTAGTTTTTACTAAAGGCCTATTTTTCGGTCCAGAGCTAGACCAACTGGACTTTGATCAATCATAGTGTTTTAAACCATAAAGAATCAGACTGAAGTCGGAAGAACGGTGGTTTTTCTGGTCAACGTGAAGTTCCTCAACGCGAGTCAGGAACACCTTTTCTCGTCTCGGATCAGAAGGTAGCCTTTGCCAGTGCATTCTTTGTTCAAAGTTCTCGCTATTAGTGAAATGATTGCGAACATAAAAGATTTCCTCAGATATATATATTGCTTACTGTTGGAGAACGATGTAAAACAACTTACTAAATTATCGCTACAATTATACTGTTAGTAGTATATTCATAATGAAAAAGATACTACAAATAAGAAATATTAGTTTTCAGAATACCAATTGAAGCTGTCGGAATGCAACCCTTGTAGTACCATGATAAATAGTACTGTGAAATGGATAGAAATAAAAGACAGAAAACGTGAAAGTATGCCGTGATTCATTTTTCCTGAAGCTAAGGATACTGTCCATTTTTCAAGTCCTTAGTTATCAGTAGTCGGGCAAATCGAGGTCGAGGCGGGTGTGTTGTGTTTTCCCGCCATAACCCGCGCCCAGAACTATGCTGACCTGATTCCGATAGGTGTCACAATCCATCCGACAAATCGAAAGGAGCCTGTCAAATTATCAACCTAAGTGTGCTCTTTGTTTGTATGCACAAATGCGGGTCAAATCGAAAAGCGAACGCAACACCGGGATATGATACTGTATTACAATTCGTCAAAAGCGTTTACTTTGTCCACATTTCCACAAATTAATTTTGCCCCCATACTACCCATCTTAGTGATAGGACTTTTTCTAGTAATGGTTCGAGCAAGAACTAGGTATGCCAACGGAAGGGAATGCAAAAACTTTGATATTGTTTAAACCTTTCACCTCATTGGCTAAAGTTTGTAAAAATAGGTCTAACCTCAGCAGCTAATCAGTCGAACCTCTATTAAGCGACCACCCTCGGGCAGTAAGGCTTAACTCTACGAACACGCTTTCTTTGTTTTTTCTTTCTTTCTTTGTTAAGGTTTGCATTCTTTAACAATAGGGTTTGGATTACTTATATTGTCTTTTATCCAATGGGGTCTTTCGTTCGTAGGGTTAAAGACGACCCCCCTCGGGGTATGGTTTGGTGGTCACTTAATGCCGCTTATAGGACCTTTCTCAAAACAATGGTAATGTGATAATAGTTTTCCCAATAAAAAATTATAAATATTGTCATGACTAGTCTTTATAAACCCCCACCGTACCCGGATAAACGTTGGGCGTAAGTGGAATTTACCTATTGAATGAGCACCAGCTTGAGGTGGCGGCCAGTTTAGCAAACTTTGGCTTTGTTCTTTTCTAGTAGTTGATAAACTGGGTACTCTATGGTGAGATGTTTTGGTCCAATCGTCTAGCCCCCATAGGTGGGGTATTTTGCCATATTTACAACTTATCAGTCGGCTAATGCCCATCTTTCACCGGGGTGGGGTGTTACATTGACTAACTGATTAAAACTCTTCTAAGATTTAATGCAACAAAAACTTCATGTATGGAACAAAGAAAATTTGAGGCCTTTCTTGGCTACTGTTTTGAAGTCACACGATTAGATGAAATTTTGTTGCTTAAATGAAACTTTACCTTGGAAACTAAGTCTTATTACCTTTTGTTAATTGTTTCAAAATTCAAAAACAGTGTTGCTTACTGATGTACTCTCAGTATGAAAATCTAAACATGTGCCGTGGAAATCGAAATGCTGCAAAATTGTAGAGGTTTGCCTAATGCTCACCCCAAATAGCTAAGCTAGTTAACTTATGCATGAAACCAAAAAGTGTCATCAACCGAACTTGTAGTCTTTCAGAAAAAAATACAACTACATGCGGGCTGTGTCGCGTCGTCACCTTTCATATAAGCACGTGACATATTCTTTGTGTGTTTACAGATCGACCAAATGTACCCTGTACCCGTCTTAACGCAAGAACAGTTCAGCAACAATTTTAACTGAACGCTTCTAAAGCAGTGTTTTTTAAAAACAGCAGAGCACTGTACATTTTGTTTTACCCTGAACCATAAAACAGTACTACGAATTTCGAAAGTGGTGATTAGTACACGCTTCTATTTTTCATAAGAACCAATAAATTTTGATCTAGGTTCGTTCAAGTTCTTACGTTTTTGTACAATTCTAGCCTCAATTTGATCTTAAGTTCTTATTGTTTCCATCATGTCAGTTATTACCGCAATATGTACACAACGGTGGTTTGTTGTTGCCGCATATGACTCTTCGGCATTGTCATAAAAGTCATAAAAGCACGTGCAGCACAGTTTTGATTTTCTTCTCTGCTCACTCATGTTTCTAATTGCAGAAAGACCTGAAGTAAAACGCCACATATAATGACGTTAAAAACCTTGCAGCTACATTTTCATCTGAAGCCGAACCTCAATTGTTCTTAATTTAATAGTTTGGGCAAATTTGAGCTTTGTTCAGTGTTCTTTTAAAATTGCTTTTTAAAAAAATGGCGTGTATCCTAGCCTACTGTAAATTTTATATATTTCACAAAACCACTGTAGCAAAGGTTGCAGTAAAAGAAAGGCTCTTCAATGAAGTTCCAAAACCATATTACAAAGTCCGAAAAATGTCAACACATTATTGTACTCGTACTTCTCCTTTAGAGTGATCTCGTCTCCAGATCTCGTTTTGGCGGTCCACAGGCTGCCCAAGCTAATAATGAGATCGGGTGATAGAATGATCTCATACAAAGTCTTATATTTTCCATATTTCCATACAAATAAAGTTCACATACCTTGAGTTCAACTTGTATTTGTGTGTTGTGAGCATTTTGAACGGATCGCGCTCAATTTGCTCACAACACACAAATACAAGTTGAACTCAAGGTACGTG
>JAOBRG010339570.1:0-14651 GCA_027574985.1 Umimayanthus nakama | reverse complement strand
TCATAATAACAATAACAATAAACTTTATTTATAGAGGGTAACACTAGTTACTTAAAAACAAAGTATTCTCCCTTGTGACCCTCTAAAAAATACGGACGAAATTGCAATAAAACACAACGGTTACATCTTAGAAAACATGACAGAAGGTAACTTAATAGATCTAGAAATCAGTGAATAAAGCAATTACTACAGTCATCTACACTTCGACAATAACTAAAACTTCTGAGAACAGCTAAAAATCTAAAATAGTTTCTTGATAATAAAATTGTCCGCTGTATATTTTGCCATTTTTATACAAAGTTTGTTCCATCATAATCCTCAATACCGAATGTAACAACAAGCTAACAACTGCGATTTGGCAAGTTCCATGATTTTTACAAAAGCTTATCGAACAGGTCCTAATGTTAGGCATATTATTTTCGTTTTTAAGATCAGCAATGGAAATGCAATTAAACAAACTATAAACAGTGAAAATTTCGTTCACGCTTCCACTCAACAACATAATTGAAAATCGTTGAAGCTCCAGTGAAGTTAAATTAAAGAATAAAGCATAAATTAACTAACAGTTAATTCTGAAATGTTAAATCCCCGCTCATTCCCCACGCCCGTGACAGTCACGTGTTGTTAAATCCCGGCTCCCTTAATGGAGGCAGTTGTTAAACTCACGGCTCACCCGGGCAACAACGCCGTTAAATACCAGTTAAAGACTGGCTATGGACACGTTAAATGCCCGGCATGTCGCGGGGGACGGGGGGCCGTGGCTTCAATTGACTGGCGCATAAGGGAAGAAAGAAGAAAAGTTTAATGCTATCAATACTACAGTACCAAAACAGGTTGCACCAAAAAAGCATTGGGGTACAGTAGCACTGTGAATGACAAGTTTGTTCAATTCCCTTTGACTCTCGCCAAAATTCTGAACATGCGAAAGTTGACGTGGCATCCCAGAGTCGATGAGAGTGCAGAGTCTTGAGTTCGGGTTGACTTGCATCAACTCTCATTGGCTATTGTGCTGCTCCTCTGTACCTGGATCAAATCCGCTTAAGGTTACCGTTCACCTTGAGCGGTGTTTTAGGTTTTCCGTATTAACTCCGTTAATACGCATCGGATACCCACAAACCAATAAATAAGTGGAAATCTTATGAAACTATCTAAAAGATGGTGAAAAGTTTGTTTAAAAAGTTTAGAGTAATAAACGAATGCGAGCATCATATTTCAAACTGTTTATTTCACTTCATTAATGCGACTATCAGTTTCAATTTCAACCATTTTTAGTTTGTTTGTGAATTTCAGCACAATTTTAACCCTTATTCCGTCCTGGGGGTTTTTAGTTGTATGCTTGATATATTTTCTGCAGGTACTTGAAGAAAATTCCCTATTTGCAGCGTACAAAACTGCTCTGGTTGAGTCATAAAAAAATAGTGGAGCGGAATTTCAAAATTCCCTAGGATAGTTTACATCTTCAGCAATTATTTTATTAACTTGCCAAATTTGACGGTATTAGGTTAAGAATTGAGGGAGGATTGATCTTTTGCACTGTGCAGTTTTAGCCAAGAACATGTCTCGAGAAATTCACTCCTAAAGTACGCCGCATGTCATACAATTTTACTTCCGGTAAAATCTCGCGTACGTTGTATCTCGCAAACTATTAAAAGTATTGAAAAACATTTTTTTACTCGAAGTTCATTTAATGTATATTTATGTTCTGCAAAAATCTCAATTTTGAAATTTTTTCCCGTTCCAACGTGAACGGCAACCTTTACCTTAGTCTTATCAAAATTGTCAAAAGAAAACACAAACTTCTGCAACTAAAAATATGTATATCGGCCACTGACAGCAAGTAAAGCACACCAGTTGGCAACCTAAAATGAAACTTGCATGCACTTTCTAGTATTCTTTTGTCTCCTCCGCCTCCCCCCCCCTTCCCTTTGACTTGAAATTAACTGAACATGTCAAAAACTGAAATATGGAAAAAATTTGAAAAGAACCAACCTTAAAAGGCTTTTCTTAATTGCTCTTAAGTCTTGAGAATTCGGTTGAGAGCCACTTTCAATTGCTTTCAAAAAAAATACAACAAATTTACTATGTGCAGAAAACATTTATACAATACTAAGAACAATACGAGCTTGAACTGGCCAACTGAGCTTTAGTTAAATTGATGTGGATGTTAATCTTAACTTTAGGTAATTAACTATGTGTTCATGTACACTGTTTTACACTGATCAAACTTTTACAAGTAGACGTTGATAAACCTGGTGAGATCGTAAGTGCTTAACAAAGCCAAAACCAATAATTGTAGAGTTGCACAAATTTCAGTTAACCTACTGATGATCAGATACTGATGCTACATCAAGGTTGTATGTGCAGTTTCATCTTACGCATACCTGAGTGCCCTGGATGGACAAGATTGCACATATTTTTGTGTCTGACTCGGCAATCACCCGCACACTGTCCACTGACTCAGGGAATGTGAATAAACGATACTGTGAAATTTAAACAATAATCAAATAGAATTCAGAAGTCCCTATTAAGCAGCCTGACCCTTTGGTGGACAATGACTTTTGAGGAGGAGGGTGGAAGATTTAGTAAGTGAAAGAGCTTTTTTTTCTCAATGGCCGGTGGTGCAGGCAGATTTTTTATAGGGATATGCATGCATTTTTTATAGTCATTTGTGTTGCTTTTTCGTAAAGGCTTTGCAGGAAATTTTTTTCTCAAATCTACCATCCCCCCCCCCCCTCAAAGATAAACTGTCCACCCTTTACTTAAATATTGTATTTTTGTTATCAGGGAACAAGAACTTATATCTATAATTTATAAATGTATTATCTATGGACACATGAACATTTGCCCTTCTCATCCTGTATATTGATATTTTTTGTTATTACTATTATTATTATTATTATGCTATTGTATATGTTTGGGTTTTTTTTCTTTACTTTTTGCACAAATTCTATGCACCCTTCTCCTTCGACGTTTCAATTTGTAATATAAAACAGTCAGCCAACTGTCAAGACTAACCTCTGGTTATTAAAGTTGGCTGAGTACCGTCTTTTCTGTTTGATTTAACTACTCTTATTTAATATTGTAAATTTATTGCACGGGTACTGAAATAAATTGAATTGAATTGAATTGAATTAAGTATACGGTAATTACGGTTAAGTACTTATTTAATACTGATGTTACAGAGATCAAGAATGAAATGACATCATTGTGAGTTGAACTATCTGGAACTAAGTTACACAACAGGCAATGATATAAATTTTGAATGAGAATGTAGCAGTTACAACAACAACAACAACAATTTTTTATTCGACCCAGACTTACAACTTTACAATGATAGTGTGAGAAAAATAGATTAAATAAATACATAATACATGATGAGTTTGTAAAGTAAGTGTAAGATGTACATTAATAAATAATACATGTATATCTAAAATAAATAGTGTATGGGTACAGGGCATCCAAAAGTTAAGTTTTGTTACTCACCTCTGGTTGTGCAGGGGCAATAGAAATGGAGTGTTGCTTACCTAGCCTAAACAGAAGACATACATACAATAAAATATTATATAGGTTGTGGTAAAGTTCTTATTTTTTAGAAACTTTTATTAGTATAATTGTTTCTTGAGTTGACAAAAAATTTCATATTTATAAGACAAATAGTAAAACTTATAAGAAAGGTTAAAATTTGCTTGATTTGAGACTTGTTAAATTGTGAAACTCAACCCAGGCTACCCTCAGAAAATGAGCAAAAAATGGCCACCTTGAAGATAATTTTTCCTGTGTTGCCAATATCTTCTACATGTAGACAAGTGTAGCAACCGACTAATTTTTCACTTAAATTTCGTTAATAGATTAATGATCTCTAATACAGACAATATCTATCAACAAAAACTTCAAATAATTCATAAAAGTTGAAAATTTGTGTATCATGGTTATGGTTGTCTCCTTTCTGGTTCTAAGGTTAAGTTGAAGATTGAACTTAAAAATGCTATGAAAACTTCTGATACACTCACAGCTACTTATTTAATTGCTTTGTTACGTATTTCAACAGAGCTTATAAATTTGTTTGAAATTCACACTTGAGATGTATACATGTATCAAATATTTGGAAACAATTAAGGACCAAATATCTATGTGGCAATATGGGGGGTAGGGGGTACAACTGATCGGTTGGCTATGCTCTCAAATGAAGTTGGACACCCCTCCCTCCTTTCAATACATTTTTTGGGTTTCCTTGTGACGGACAAAGTTAGAAAAAAAAATTCTGTGCAGATTTTTTCAGGGGAATGACCTTAAGGGTTTTAAAGTCAAATAATACCTGCCAGAATTTACAAGCATCTTACTGAAAACTAATATTATTATTTAAAAAACTGGACAAAATCACTATCACGATGAATTTCAAACCACAGCATATCCTCTGCATCTTTTTGTCATTTTATTGTCCATTGATAGTACTGATTAACAGTAGAAAAAAACAATATCTTATGGCACTCACATCAAATGAAAACCCTCCACAAAAGTTGCATAGAGACTGTATTGAACCAAAACAGGTGATGATGAAGCAACTTCAATGAAGAAGCTTGAGGAATCCTTAGTTCCAAGGTTATGGCATAGAATCCTTGACACAGTGTTGTACATGTATCTACAGGTAGAAACAAGAAGAAAGAGAAAGGATCATCGAGCACATCCAAAAACAAATCCATGCATCATTCAGCATCACACTGTACATAGTCCAGAAACAAAGCTGTAGACACAAAAATACTTTCAGGACTGCTTGCTATGCATGCCGGATTGCTAGCTGTGGGTGTGGCTTTTCAGCACCTAATCATATTGTTACATTATTTTGTACAAGTTTGGAAGAGGAAAATGCATTTTCAGAAGCTTCAAAACTCATATTTTCAAATTGAATGCCTGTGGACCCCTTTGAAGGCTTTGGAGTAACATTAACAAATTGAGTGTTGCCCTTTCTTTAGAGCATACTTTATACTAGCTTAAGACAACATCATCTTGCCTGGCTACAGTTATCAACTTATAAAAAGTACAATTATGTACCATGTGAGATTTTGTGTATAATTATTAATACTAGTTTTACCGGACAAAGTGGCTGTTCTTCCTTCTCAGAAGTTTTGCTACTAAAAATTTTCTCACTATCAGCAGTTGATAGTAAATAGGATCCAAATTCCAAAGCCTGTTACATGATCAATATTTGTAGAGCTCAGTGTAAAAACAGCCTAGGTGACGATATTTGGTGACTTTTTGAAATACTGGAAATTTGGGTTTTTTTTCACAGCTGTACTGTTTTCTAGGCTAATGGTGCTTTTTTTTTTTTAAAAGTCCCACCCAGCAAGGGTAGGAAGAGACAGATTGAAGTGATTTTACCCCCAGCAGAGATCATAGGAAATTCTTTTCTTTTCCCGGTCAAAAGTAAACTAAATTGGTGTTCTGTGGGCGGAAATTCTATTTGTATTGCAAGAATAATGTGTTGGCTACCTAACATGAGTCCTTTGGTCACTGTAGCATAGCAGGAAGATATTAGATAATTTCAAGGTTTTGTGAAGGGTGGTCCCAAATCATCACTTAGGCCATTTTTGCACCGAGCTCTTCATTTATCTACAGTACTAAACTCCTTACGATTCCTCTGCAATAAATGGAACTGGCCAGGATAGAACTCCTCTCTGAAGTCGAGCAACAAACAAGACTGGAAAGTCCTGGGTGGCTTGTTCACTGACAACCGTTACCTGGACAGCCTGTACAAGATATGACACAGGAAAAATGTTTGCTACTTAATAAAAATTCAATTTGTTTTGGCAATCCAAAAATTTATTTTTTACCAATCACCCTTTTGTTTGGTACTGTTATCCAAATTTCTTTGTGTGCCGATTCCTTTAAAAATTTGGCCAACCTTTTGGCCCTAACTACACTGCTATTTCACACACTGCTATAGCAAATAAAAACTGTAGACTTGTTTTATAATGTTCAAATTTTTTTAGTAGAGAATATTTCAAGAGGGGCCCAAAACATACTTTGATGGGTCCCTCCTAATCAAGTCCAAAACTTTGTCTCTTGTGTAGCACTCTTAATAATTTCAATGCAAATGTCACACAATTTACACATTCACGTTTTTGTTTTAATGTCAATAATACTGCTTTCCTGCAGTATTTAAAAGGATACCATTCTTCTGCTTGTGCCATTAACACCAACATAAAGCTGATCAAAGCTCCCACCATGTTTACATTTTTCTTTTGCATACATGTAATGATACTTATTTTTGCAATAAAGAAAACCCTGATTAGAATTGAAAAGCAGGTTTTTTATGTGTAAAGCCTACTTTCTCAGGTCCATAAACATAGACTCAAGACTATATTGTCCCCGAATTAACTTTGCCAAGCGTTTACACAAGGTTTGAACAACTGCATCTTGCAGGCTGACAGCAAGGGGCCCCAGGATATGTAACCCACAAAATGGTAGGTCAAGTTTAATCTTGGCTGAAAATATCTTGTTTTAACATTTATTTTTGAAGACTTAGCATGAAACACTGATGGTTTGGTTCATTTAAATTCAGAAAGAAATTTTTTATCTTTCAATCCAACTAAGGAAACTATCTCCAAATGCGATTTTTAGCCGCCTCAGCTCCACTACCTGTAAAAAGTTATTCCACTTGCCAGGCTAACCCAATCTGCCAAGAAGAGACAACTCATTTCCCAGTAAGTACTACTAACAGTAGTTGTCTTGCCTTCATGAGAACCTTGCATTGTCATGATTAAACTTGTCAGAGTTAGTCCCACCCTGGTTAATTCAGGGAATGGGTAATAAGTCTCAGACCTTACAAATGGGACCTGAGAGAAGGACTTCCGGTGATAGTGACTGTACCAAAACAGCATTTGATCATGAAACTGGATAACTACAGAGTACAGGTACTGCAAGATGTATTAAATGTGCAAATAAAAACAAGCAAAAGAAAACACATTTCTTACTAAGCAAAACAGAGAGCATTGAAAGCATTTGCAGCGGTTAATCTGGCTTGTAACTAGCCTACCACCTGTTCATTCCTTCTCACCTGGTTCTCCTGGCTGTTATTGTAACTGAAAAGCCAGATTTCTTCTTTGTCTCTCGATACATTTCCTGTTATTCGCGAACCAACCGAGGCGTTGTTCAGCGAGATTGATCCTTCCATCTTCACGTGACCACTCACTAGTTCTCCCCAAGACAAAGGAATCGATACCAAAAGAAAAATAAAGATCATCATCGTACAAAATGTCTGCATCACTCCTTCCCCAAAAAAGTCCCATCCGCCATGTTGTTGCGCTTGCGTGACAGAATAGTGCCCAATCGTCCTTCAACTGGAGGGCTAGTTCCCAGTGCACCAAACGGCCCAAACCAAAACGATGATGCTGCGATGCTGCAAGTTTTGCGGGAAAACTTTTCTTATTGTGTTTTCCCGGGTTTTTTCATCGAGAAAAAATATCGATTTCACAACATTGCCATTGTTTTTTAATTGTGAATTTTTAATTGTGAATTGAAACTTAGATAACTCAATATAAATTCAAACTTAACTGAAACATGGCTCAATCAAACTGACACAGCGGATTCAGAACCCCCGCGGATTTGTTTCCCCGGTCCCGTTAGGGAATATCGCCCCCCCCCCCCTCCGCCGATTTTGACCCCCTACAAAACATTCCTATTTAGTAACTTATTCTATACCCAAGCTTTTAGGCGATGTTCTTCACAAAATCTTGCACAAAAGACAAAGAAAACCACTTAAATCGTTACATTATATTTGATCTGCTATGAAGAATGCTCCCTTAATTTGAATCGAATCAACATCAGTTACACGAGGCGAACGCCATAACAGTGGTATTTATTTTGTCGCAGTATAGTTCTGAACAAGAACAAAACTAGTGTTACTTTTATTTTCCTTCGTAAAATTTACAATATGCAAAATTCAGGTCAAGCGTTTTGCTCAAGAATCAAGATTTGAATTTGTTGTAGTCAAATTTGAACCTATTCTTTGTTCGAACTCATCCGAGTCTCAAATTAAATATTCAAATCGATGTTTGATTTGAGAGGTCCGATTTTCGATTTAAGTTTGAGAAGTTCAAACGAAGAATGAAATCAAATTTTGAACAACAAAAACAAATCTTTATTCTTGGGCAAAACGTATGACCTCAGTGGTTTGACTGTACCAAAGAGAATAAAACAAGGCAGGACCGAGTATGGAATCGTGTGATACTCCATGTCTGACCTGAAGAGAAGACGAGTTCTTGGAGCCGATGGTGACGAAATGTTACCTTTCGGACAAATAAGAGTTATACCAGGCTAAAAACGAAGGGCTTTACAAGAACCAAACTGACCATATTGCTGTTAACGCGAAGTTCAAAAGATCTGTCCGCGACACCAGAGGGTGTAGAGGAGCCGACGTCGGAAATGATCATAATCTTGTTATTGCTGGGACCCATACCACATCAAGGAAATACGAGATCAGTAAACTGAACAGCACCAATGTTCAGAAAGAATTTGTCCTTGAGCTGCGTAATAGATTCAGTTGCTTAAAGATTGAAGAAACAGGGGATAACGAAGAGGAAGAGACTGATAGAAGAACCGAGGTCGACAGTAATGTTGAACAATGTTGGAAGAGCGTAAAAGAGGCATTCAATGAAACAGCCAAGAACGTGTTAGGCTTTAAAAAGAAAAAGAGTAAAAGTTGGGAGAAAATTGAAAAAAGAAGAAAACTAAAGATGAAAGTAAATGAAACAAAATCAGACAGACTTCGATCGATATTACAAGAAGAATACCAGTCAAAGACTTCGAGGTAAAACGTAGTGTTCGTAAAGACAAGAGAATGGGCAGAGAATATAGCAAGGGAAGCGGAAGGTGCGGCAAGTCAAGGGAACATGAAAGGATTTTACGACGCAACAAAGAAACTATGCAACGAAAAGCCCTGACGCATTGATATGGTAAAGGATAAAGACGGAAACCTGTTAACCAAAGATGAAGAAATAAGGAAAGGACGGGGTGATCATCTCGACGAGGTGCTTAATAGACCAGCACCAAGTTCAGAGGCTGACATATAGACGAAGAAACAGAATGTATGGATAACATCGAGATCGGGTGTATCACGAGAGCTGAAATTAGTAATGCGATGCACAAAATGAAGAAGGGCAAAGCAGCAGGAATTGACTCGATAACAATTGAACTATTGAGAGCAGGTGGCGACATCACTACAGAATTACTCTACAAAAATTTGGAAGACAGAGGAAGTACCGGAGAATTGGAGTAAAATTTTAATAGTTAAGCTACCAAAGAGAGGAAATTTGACTGACTGTAACAACTGGAGAGGGATAACTCTAATACCTATAACCAAGAAGATATTCGGATCAGCTATAATCAACCGAATCAGAGAAGGCGTGGACAACAAGTTGAGGAACAAGCAAGCAGGGTACAGACAAGGCCGTAACACTACAGAGCAGATTTTCGTGCTGCGCGTAACATCATCGAGCAAGTGATAGAGTGGAACTCTAATCTGTATACATGCTTCGTTGACTTTGAGAAAGCGTTTGACAGTGTTCATAGGGAAACGTGGTGGAAACTTCTAAAGAGCTATGGGATCCCTGACAAGCTAGTTAACATGATTAAATCGATGTACAGGAACAGCAATAGTTCGACGTTAAATCCGGAGTTAAGTAAGGATGCGTTATGTCTAGCCTCCTATTCTTAATAGTAATGCATTGGATAATGACGAAAGCTGTAGAGAATAACATCAATGGAATAAGGTAGAATTTCACAACTGTATTAGAAGACGTCGATTTCGCAGATGATTCTTGCTATCGATTAAGAAGACACACATTCAAGAGAAAGTGGACCGCATGAACAAACACAGCAAGGCAATCGGAATAAAAACCAGCATTAAGAAGACAAAACTCATGAGATACAACGCCAAAGACCAAAGTTTAATATTAAGTAAGGATGCGTTAAGATGAAGAGGATGTTGAAAGCTTTACGTACTTAGGTTCGATAGTTAACAAAACTTGGGGTGCAGAACAGGATACAGCAGCCAGAGTTGGAAAAGCGAGACCATCAATTAACAAATTGACCAAGGTCTGGAAGAGTAGCCAGTACAGCATACGATACAAAACAAGGATATCTAACTTAAATGTTTTGACTGTCCTCTTACATGGCAGCGAGACCTGGCGCATGAGGAAAAGGGATGAGGATAAACTGGACAGCTTCGAACACAAATGCTTACTTAAAAATTCTGAGGAACCCCCTTTTTATTTCTTTTCTGAGGTTTACATATATTAAACTATTCATGGACAAAGTTTTACCAAAATCTGAGTGCAGGTTCTATTTGGATGGAATAACCTTCAGGTTACCGTTCACCTTGAGCAATGTTTTCTGTTTTAAGTATGTAACTCCGTTAATACTCATCGGATACCCACAAACCTATATACCAATGGAAAGTTTATAAAATTATCTACATGATGGTGAAGAAATTGTTGAACAATTTTGGTTTATAAACGAATTCAAGCATCATAATTTAAACCTTTTATTTCACTTCTAGACGTCAATGCGGCTGTTATTTTCAATTTCAACAATTTTTGTTGTTTGTTTGTGAGATTCAACACAATTTTCACTCTAATTCCGTCCTGGCGATTTTGATTGAAAGCGTCATCAATTTTCTGCAGGCATTTGAAGAAAATTCCCCGTTTGCAGTATACAAAACCGCCATGTTTGAGTCATACAAAATTATTGGAGCGGAATTTCAAAATTCGCCAGGACGGTTTTCATCTTTGGCTATCATGTTTTTAATTTGCCAAATTTGACAGCATGAGATTGCAAAATTCAAGGAGCATTGATCGTTTGCATTGTCGCAGTTTTAGCCAAAACATGTCTCGAGAAATTCACTCCTAAAGTACACCGTGCGGCATACAATTTTTTTTTCCGGTAAAACTTTCGTTCGTCATTTCTCGCAAACTATTGGATGTACTGAAAAACATTTTGATTTGACTAAAAATTATTTTCATGTGTATTTATATTCTACGAAAATCTCAATTTCGAAGTTTTGATCCGGTTCCAACGTGAACGGTAACCTTAAGAATGAAACCAGATTCGTTACCGAGAACCGTGCTAACATGGGCACCAGAAGGGAAGAGAAAAAGAGGTCGTCTGAGAGAAACCTGGAGAAGAACAGTTGAAAGAGAGAGATGTGAAATGGGGTTCAAAAGATGGGCAGAGATAGCGAGAATAGCTATAGACAGAAAGAGATGGAAGTGCACAATAAGAAGCCCTATACTCCAAGTGGAGTGAGGAAATAAGAGAGAGAGAGAGAGAGAAAGACCATTGTTAAGCCAGTCTCAATTGGACGACCCTCACCAGGCGCGCAGCCAGCCAGTTTTTCTGGTAAGCCCGGATTCACAGGTTGACGATGCTTTAGCCGACTCAATAATTTTTCAAATTATAGTTTAAAAGTCAAAATGGAAACAATGATGTATTATTTGGAAGCATTCCAGCCATTCCAAAAGGTCTAAACAGAAGTTCACTATCTGTTCAGTCGACTTCACCAAGGACCGAGGCAAAGAGGGAACGTTATACATAGAAAAATATGATCCATTTAACGACTTGTTATATGAACAGAACTGTATACATGGCTCGTGCTATGTCAAGAAGTAGTATACGTGTAATAGTCTATCGCGGCAGTATGACTTTTTAGCAATAGTTCCACGAACGCGCGTTGGATATGAACTTTTAGATAGCGGACGAGGTGCGAAACACCGAAGCGGCTATTGCAAGCTCATATCCAACAAGCGTGCGATGAATAATTGTTTTATTAAATACCAAACACTGGATAAAAAAATCTTGAATTCTATTTTCCATCGAGTCGAGTTTTTGGCCATTTCAAGCGAAAACTTTCTGTGATAAAATTTTCAGTTTCCATATTTGGATAAATTGCAGTATATAAGCAAGATTTATTCCGTGAGTAGAGAACCAATCAGATTACCAGAATTTCAATATCCAGTGCTTGGTATTTAATAAAAACAATATAGTGCAAAGTATTGTTAGACTGCATGAAACAATAATATCCCCCACGGTCGTCTATGTCGATGTTTGAGACGTGATGTTTTAAATAAAAAATGAAGAAAACAGGTCCAGTAGAATGATTTCGAGGGACCATTTCGTCGGTCCTATACTTTCACTTTTCGAATTGAAAGAAGTTTGATGAAGAAAAGTGCTGGATTTTCAGAAAAACTGGTAAACCCGGCCTTAAGTGGCTTACAGGTAGCTACGCGCAAAGACTTGGTAACAAGTTTTTCAAGCACCTTCGCAAGGATGGGCAAAACAGGTACGGGCTAAAAGTGTTCCTAATATCACCAGGTCCGGATTTGAAGATAGAGACGGAGTTGCCTTTGCAGTTTTTCGTTCGGTGGAAATTTTCTTGACGATACAGAGAAGTTGAGCAGCTGAGTGAGTGGACGGGCAAAAACAGGGGAGATTAACTTGAGAGCTCGTACACTCGTGCCGTCTGGTCCAGTAGCTTTGTTTGATGAGAGTTTATCAAATATTTGACAGGCTTCCATTTCACTTTTCAGCGATCAAAGATATATGTTGAATATATAATTGTGGTTGTGTATCTTAGATAACACAAAACCTTCATGCTTGTCGTCATGAAACTCTATCGTCCGATTGTTGTCATTTCAATCAAACTTAATTTCATTAACGATATCAATAAAGAAAGAAGTTTAAAAAGTTTCAGCTCTCGGCTCTCGGACAGAAGTTTCGTTGTTAATTTTGATCTCGGAGATTTTTGTCTGTTTGACTTTCTCCGCTGAGTTCTGTCAAGACTCAAGCCTTCCAGATAATAGGTTTGTCACTTCACACAATGAAGTATCTCAACTTATGAGGCAAGTTATGAAGTTGCTGAAGGCAGGAACCCCTTTAACGTTATGAAGTTAACATATCTTATGAACATATTGTGATGATATGGTTGTGATATTTTGTGATAATCGCCTAGTGTTAACAGCAAAGTCTTTACTCTGGCACCAACTATGTAACAGTAGCAAAGTCCGTAGCAAAACTGCTCACGTGTTTTGTTCCTGAAACTTTAAAATATGTCTGTTTTTTATCTTGCAGTTTATAATTGCCAGTTATTGCAAACAAAACTCAGCTGCAGTTTAGTCGTAATAAACAAACCCTGGCCTTTTCACAAAAGAAGACTGCGACAAAGCTCTTGTGGAGTTGTTCAGTTCACAGTCCCTTTGCCCCTGTGGTCCAGTATACTCGTAGTTAAACGAGAGACATGCAGGATCACCAAAACACTTCAGGCCACATTCACCAACATCCTGGACATTGAATGACTGCATCACGTGACTTGATAACGAGAAGTCCGTTTCATCAAGAGTTGATGTGACGATTTCAGTCGGATGGGCCAGCATGATTTCTGGAATACAATTTTGTATTGATGAATAGTTATGTACACATTTTGATATTAATCTGCCAAGAGTACAAAATGTCTCTTTTTAAGAACCTCCTCGATCTCCTCTACTGAGAGTTTCTTTAAAACTTCGACATTAAAACGCAGCGTGATAGATTTTTGATTAGAGATATCGGAGGTTCTGATCTCGTTGCCCCTCACTGATTCAACAATTTATTTTACATAAGCTCAATTTGTTCCGGTTAACCAACTTCTTACTATTGCATGGTTAACAATACAATTCATGCTTATTGTCAAAGTAAAGAAATGCAAACTTAACTACATTTGTAATAAGCACTACAGGGTAACTTTGAGATGGGGGGTGGGGCACCGTTAGTGACTTCGATATTGGAGCGGGGGCACAAGACACTTCTTCTTACTAACTCTTTACAATTTTAGAAACATTGATGGGGCACGTGCCTCCCCCCCCCCCCTTGCTCCGCGGTGCTTGAAAGGGTGTATAAATCTTGAACCCCTCCCTCCTAAATACATTTTGTTTACTTGAGATAGTGTAGAAAGTAGTGAACGAAACCTAACGAGTTTAGAAAATGGATAGCTCCAAACGTTTTTTGCGAAATACCTTCGAAGACATAAAGTCTTGGCACTGTTAACACACTGTACGGAAATACATGAGGAACACAACTGTTTGTAAAACAGCAAGAATTGTTGTAAACTCTGAATGATTGATTGTCATTAACCTGCCATGATGTACGAAAGTTTTCTGGAGTCTCTGACTGAAAGCCGAAAACACGGCCACATGTACAATTTCATTTCAACTTTACTGATTTGTTGTAACGAAGAAAGAAGTGCTTTTTTCTAAAAATAATATAGTAACATAGCAATGCAGTTTCGCATTCGATTTTGGTTAACGTGAGCCAGGAAACACATTTTGGTACTTGTAAAGGGATTGAGGAAGATATTGGAGACAGCCTTTGAATGGATAAATATATACAGACTCAATTCCAAAAAGTGTCAAGAACACTTGTCCTCAAAATCAAAAAGTACTACAGTGAAAATTAAATACAACATGCATTAGTTATGCAGTTTTTCGGATGGGGTACCCTGGAATATGCCACGCGCCACTGTACGCACTACGAGCGGTGGGAAACACTTAGACTGCAAAACAGTCCCTTCCTTCGCCAGAAGTCCGAAAAGCGGGGTTTTCCAGCGAGTTTTGACGCGCGGTCGT
>JAOBRG010339559.1:0-14652 GCA_027574985.1 Umimayanthus nakama | reverse complement strand
GTGGTTTTAGCGCAATTAGCTTGTGAGCCAGTTTTAGTGTAATTACCTTTTGTCCCAGAATCCGGTGTTTACTACTATTGTCAGATAGTTACGGTGTTGACTTTCAGGGGGAACACATTATTTGCCTGCTTTGAGAAAAGCATTCACAATGTTGAAAGAATCAGAACCTCTATCAAATACAACCACAAGACAAGCCATTCTTTTCCTTACGGATGGCGATCCTATCGATGGGAATGAGGTCATGAACGCCATAAATGTTGCAAAAGCGAAACTCAAGAACAAGGTTGTAATCATGACGTTTGGCTTTGGGGCGAATTCACCTATCTTGGCAAGCATGGCAAAACACAATGATAAAACAGGAAGCGAGGGAGATGTAAGTACAAACCCAATGGTTTATTGACATTATATTCTGAAGGGTTATTTTAACGAAAATGCTGTTGTCAGTCCTCGCCGTTTTGTTCGTCCAATAGTTTTGGTTTATTCATCAACAGTTTTTATTTTTCGTCTCACTCAAGTGATGAAGACGTTTTTGAGCCACTTTTTTTCTCTATTTGATCTTAAATTGTCCTCAGTTTTGATGGTGAGTACCAATTGAGTTGAGAAAAGGACTTTGCAGTGTTTGAATTTCATTTAGATTGTGTTTTGAGCACATCCAAAACATGCATTTATCAGTTTGTTTTATTGGTAAATCTCAGGTCAGCCACCTTTTCAAACTAACAATTACTCCACTACCTAGTTTGTGACAGCCAAAACCAAAACCAATAAACATCAATGCTCAATAAAGGTGTATGTATTGTTGACTCCAACGTCTCACTATCGGTTTCAAACGGTTTTATTACAGACTGTCTCCAATCCGGTAATAATGAGGCGAGGTTCGAAATCTAAAATATTTGAAATACATGTGTCAATAATGAAGTAAAGCAGGCTAAATGATTGAAATCAAAGCAAAAATAGTTACCCGGTAGTGTCTCTGTTGCTTGCTAGTAGAGTCAACAACGGCTTTGTGTGTGGATTAGTTAATTTGGACTTACGACGTAAAATATTATTCAAATATCGATTCTGATCGATACAGTGTACGACCCAACATCCCACAAAAAGCCGGGCATCTGCCACCTTAATTTGATCACTAAACCCCTGGTTAAGCTGTGAATAATCCATCCTTTCGAAAGGACCCCGCGCGACCTGCCTTCCCCAGCTATTTTCTGCTGATTCAAAAGTTATTTATCTTTTTAAGGTTGTCTCCAATGTCAACCTTTCCCCTTCGTGCTTCAATATGCAGCAGTTTCAAAAGCGTTTCTACCTACAATGGCCGCATTAACAATCACAATAGGAATTAGAGGAGCCCCACGTTTTACGAGTGACTGCCAGTATTTATCAACCATGTCACGCAACTTTGAGAAACTCAAAACTTTGTCAGCTGGGAGTTCTTGGTAAACTATTGTAAAGAATGATAATATGAACTGGCTTCATTTGTTCTGTGTTTTGAACAAGAGCGTTAACGGTCTTAACGGTTATAGTCATTTTGAACCGATTCGAGGCCTTCGCAAAGGTGAAAAATGCAGAAATTACATTGGCGCTCTTGGAGTTGCACTAATACTTCTAAGCTAACTACGTTGACAGCTTAAAAGGGCGTCATTAGCAGATTGCTTAGCAACAAAAGTTTTAACAACAAGAAGCGTATGTTTTCTCCAGAGTTTCTTTGAGAAGCTGATATTAGAGTATGTTTAGCCGCCTGAAAACCCAATTAGGATTGTATTTCGGAAATCATTTACTGTAAAATTGAAGAATATTGCTTCTATTTTCAAAACCTAAAGCTAGTTTTTAGTATATTTTAAGCGAAATTTTTATAGTGGTGCTTGGCTATGCCACTTGAGCAAACTCTTGATTGTTCAGGTTTCATGACTAACGAAACTGCGACAACATCCTTTCGTATCCTCAAGCATTGAACGTTATCTTAATGAAACAAAATTACGAACAATTTTTAAGGTTATTTTATACAATCTTTAGAGAAAAAGGAGCTGAAATATTAGGTATTGAAACGATAGAAGACGGGGGCGAAAGATACTATATTTTGGTTTAAATTGCACAATCGCTTTCGTCTCACGCATAAGGTGTTTATGTGAAATATTTCAAATCGTTTAATTAATAAGCTCTCTGGAAGGACTTGGTCTGTTTACTACTCGAAACTCTCGTCGTTATCATCATCCTTAATGTTCTCTTCACCTAATTTTTTAAGTTTAGCACCCGTACAATCGTAGAACTTTCCATTTACAGGTTCTCTGCAGTTATTACGTTTACAGGGATTTCAGGCCTAAACCTCAACGTGTAGTTCTATTTTTTTTGGTTTTCGGAAGAAACTGTGGATAAAATGATTCCGCTTTTTTCAAACTGACCAAATTACGAAAATAAATTGTCAGGAATTTTTGCTATCCAAAATCGCGAAACCACAGTGTTATGGAAATTAAGTATAAGAAGATAGGTAAAAAACGAGCGGACAACTAAAGTAGCGGATAACACTAGCCCCTAGAATACTTTCAATTCTCCATTTCTTTGGGTCCTTTAGTTCTGCATAACCGTGTACTTTGTAAAAATAATATAAATAAATGTATAGTTTCAGACATGTGAAGTAATAGAGCAAAGCAACTTTTATAATTACTAATTATTTGTAAGTTGCAATTGAAGGAGAGGTTTAAAGCAACTCTGCATGTCTTGGACACTATGACATCGTTCGCCAGACCCTAACCAGCTTAGCAATAGTTATGCATTCTTCTACTTTGTTTTTGCTTGTTTTCTTATGTCAGCTGAATAATTGCAACGTTTTCGGAGCGCAGCTCCTTCTTCAGCACAGGCTAAACTATTATTCTGAGTTATAGAAATAGTGTACATGAATAAAGTATGTCATGGTCCATTGTGCACAAATAATAGATCATAGATAGATAATAAAGTCACCAAGTACGCAGTACAATACAATCAATGCATAATTCAAAATTCAAAAACAACCTAGGTTCCACCTAACCATCATCAAGTTCCCTGGTGATCGTAACTCTTTCTACAGCTGATTGCATAAATTCTGAATTGCAGTGTTTAACACAATGTCCGCCTCAGATCTCAAAATGTGTACAGCTTCTGCCATTTGTCTGTCTAGGCATCTTGAGAATGTCTTGACACATTCAAACTTGAGCAACTCTGGGTTCCTTTCCTCATCTGGATGGCGCATTGAAAGGTGTTTGGCGAAGGCATTATTGATATTTTTTCCCCTTACATCACATTCGTGCTCTGCCATTCTTGTGTAGGCTGTGTATCCTGTCTCACTTGACAAACAAATTCGTGCATGAACATGTTGTAACAATGTCTTATTTTGTGCCTTAGTATGGAAAGAATATCTTTGTTCAGGATGCCTCGCGATTACGCTCTGAAAT
Source organism: Umimayanthus nakama (assembly GCA_027574985.1). Classification (NCBI taxonomy): domain Eukaryota; kingdom Metazoa; phylum Cnidaria; class Anthozoa; order Zoantharia; family Parazoanthidae; genus Umimayanthus; species Umimayanthus nakama. The sequence continues at coordinate 11,233 of JAOBRG010339559.1, read as the reverse complement.
GGCATTCTATTACGACTTCTTCTCACGGAGCAGCAGGGAGTCTGCGACTGTTATATCGGTTCCGTATCTGGACAGCTGGGGATTGGGTAAGTTCAATCTTTTGCAAACAAAACTTGTTCCAAAGACTAACTTTCCTATGCTTTTAGCATTATCTGGGGTCAAAAAGCACTTTGAGATGTTTTATCACAGCGGTCTCTCACTGTCTGTCTCTCTCTCTCTCTCTCTCTCTCTCTAGGAAAGCTACAATTATAGCTTGTCGTACTGAAATGGGACGTTTCCCTTGAAAAGTTTATATAGACATTCACATTTTAAACTACTGGATTAATATAAACTCTCGTAATGAAAATAATTTAGCAAATCAAGCCTTAATAATGTCAAAGAAGACCTGAAGTCAGCCCCTTTCGTAAGTCTAAGAAATTGCGGTACTCCCGATGAAATGGTTGAGGTGTGGGCAAGTATGTTCTCAAAGATAGCTGACGCTCACGCGCTAATTGACAAACAAGAAACGAAAAATATCCTTGGATAACCACTTTGGAAAGGGAGCTGATAACAGATCGAAATAGGCTAAAAAAGGGAAGCGATATTAACAAAACAGCCATTTATCTTGGATAAATATAAGAAAGTGAGAAATCGAATAAATAATGAGATTAAAGCGGCAAAAGCAAATTATTATAAATCAAAAATAAGCCAAAATACCGGCGATCCTAAAGAAGTATGGAGAACAATCAATGAGTTAACGTATCGTAAGTGCACTAGCAACTCGTCGATAAGTGAGCTAAAAGGTAGTGATAAGTCCTTTAGAAAACCCTATGAAATATGTAAGATTTTAAATGAGCACTTTACATCTGTTGGTCCAAATCTAGCCTCAACAATGGCTACGTGAAGCACCAGTTTTGACTCATATATCAAACCTGCACCGACGACGTTTGGCGTACAACATACCACCGCCAGTCAGGTTTTAAAGTTGCTGGGCAAATTATCTCCGAACAAGGCCAGTGGTCTCGGTAACATTTCTTGTCGGCTTCTAAAAGAAGCCGACCCTCTTATTGCCGCTTCTTTAGCCTGCATAACAAACAAAACGATTGATACCGATTTCCCTCACAGTGGAAAGTGGCTAAAGTGCGTCTATTATATAAGAACAATGACCGCACTGAGGCACAAAACTGCAGGCCAATATCTGTATTGCCGGCCATTTCCAAAATTTGTGAAAGGGCAGTCTACGACCAACTATACCATTATCTTAATTCAAATAGCCTGTTATCAAAGAACCAGTCTGGACCTCGCTCCCTTCATTCCACAGTGACTGCATTGTTACTTCTAACAAATTATTGATATCGCAATATTGACAAAGGCGAAAACAATTTTAGTTCTGCTGATTGATCTTGTCAAACTCTTTGATACCGTGTCACACGAAATTTTGTTAAAAAAACTTAAACTTTATGGTCTGGAGGGCGTGACGCTTGACTGGTTTTCATCGTACCTAGCAAATAGGCAACAGCAGTTTGTAGTAGAGGGCTGTGAATCTAAACCCCGACTTATAAATTGCGGAGTGCCGCAGGGCTCGATTTTAGGCCCTTTTTTATTTTAGTATATATTAATGATCTCCCTGGTTGTCTTCTGCATACCAAAGTTCATATGTATGCTGATGATACAACGTTTCATACTTGCTCTCTATCAACTGCTGAGTTTTATGCCAAGACCAATACCGACCTAACTCGAGTTAGGGATTGGCTTCTGGCAAACAAATTTTAAAAGCTTAAATGTCACTAAAACGGAGTTTATGTTTTTGACAACTGATTTTAAACTCTCCAACTTAGGAAAAGGTTTTTCGATTAAAATTGGAAACAACCGTGTTAAACGAGTCAAAACAACATAATATTTAGGAATTCTCCTAGATGAAAATCTGAAGTGGAATGAGCATATTAACAAACTTTGTTCAAAAGTAAATAGATCTATTAGTGGTCTAAAACAGGCACGGGATTTTGTTCCGCTAGATATTTTGATTATAATTTATAAATCCCTAATTCAGCCTGTGTTCGACTACTGTGACGTTGTTTGGGAGAATTTCGATCAGGGTCTTGCAGCAAAACCCCAAAAATTACCAAATCGTGCTGCACGCATAATAACCTTTCAAGGTTACGACGTTCGTTCAGCACAAATAAGAGTCTTTTGATGTATGACGCGATAAATAAAACGTTCCCAGCTACATAAGCAATCTCTTCTCAAATGATTGTGAGAACAACCCTTACAAATTTAAACTCCGAAATAAGGAACAAAATGTTATTGTAAAGGGTCTTTCTCAATTAGAGGAGGGTTGTTATGGAATGTATTACCAAACGACATTAAAGCATCCGAATCTAAAGCTATTTTTAAAAGTAAACTGGTTCGATTGAGGCAAGTAAATTGTTGACTATATTTTAATACTATATATTTTTATTGCAATATGTACATATTTTATTTACAAGTCTTACAGTATTTTCTTCTATTTCTATACGGCTTTCATGTAAAGAAGTTATGTAACTTATAAAACTACCGTATCCAAACAAAAGTTAATCTAATCTAATCTAATCTTTCTTTCTTTATGCTAACGCAAGGTGTTCCAGAATACCCATGGCCCTAACGGGTAGCGTGAGCAACCGACAAGTCGGTGTGTGTTTAGTTGGAGTGCATTTTCAAAAAGGTCTTTATTCGCACACTGTGAGCTAAGATGGCCTTTTGCATTCTTTTGATTGAGCGCCTTGCCTTTTGCGCACCAACCACTGATGCGAGTTGCTTTCCAAGTGTATTGGACTCCCCTCCTTGTTAAGCAACAATCACGTTAATTTACTTAGCTGTGTAGCCTGGGTGACGAGTTTAAATTCTTCTCTTCAAATCTTTCAAGCACAGCTTGACTTCATTCAGGGCTAGGTAGAGCTCTCTTCCATTTGCTGTGAGTATCTTGATGTCACCGTTGAACAGCAGCTGCGTGATTTTAAGTTGGATTTGCTTGCTTAATGTGTACCCTTTCATTGTTCTTATCTTCCATGCAAACATCTTAAGCACGTCTCCCCCCCCCTCTCTCTCTCTCTCTCTCTCTCTCTCTTGTATAAGATGAAAGTAACCGTATGTCCACCAAAATCTACTAATTCTTAATTAAACCATCACTCGACAAGTCTGGTACTGTTTGGAATTTGTTCCGAGGCCGCAGATATGTTACAGATAATGCAAAACACGGCCGCCCGGGCGATGGCAAAGCAAATGTACTACGTTCGAACCCATAATATCGGAAAAAGAACAGGCTGGGACAATCTTGAACAAGGGGGAATTAAACATAAAACAATATTAATGTATAAGGTGATGATTGGCTCTACACCAGACTACTTGAAAGAAATTTTTCTAAAATTTTAAAATCTGTCAATCTGTCAGTCTGTCTCTTTCTGTATCTCTTCGTCTCTCTTCCCCCCGTCTCTTTCTCTCCCCGTTTCTCACCAAGCCGGTAATGGTCACTATATGAGCCTCTCCTAGAACTACCCAAAGACAGTAGTTGCAGCGAATATCACATTGCACACTGAGTTGTCTGTATTATGCTACAAAGCGTTTGCATTCGTTTTTAACTAACCTAAGTGTTTTCTGTCTGATTTTTCACTTCATTAGGTGTTGTTATAATGATAGTTTAACCCTTAATTGAAGTTTTCGTATTCATAAAAAGTATTTATCAATTAAGCATCGCCCCAGTCCCCTTTTCCAAATATTGTAACATATCTAGGAGTAAGTTACAGAACCTTACAGGAACACATTTCCACTTCAGGTATGATGATAACTGTTTCGATGCCCTGTTACCATAACAACAAGTTTATTGGAGTAGCAGCAGTAGACATCACCATGTCGGATCTAATAGCGGATGTGACGTATTTCAGTCAAGGCCAGGCTTCCTACGCCTTTCTGGTAGATAGGACAGATGGTCGAACCATGATGCACCCCTTGTTACCAGCCCCTTCATCTGTAACTGAGCCACCGGTCTATCTTGACATACGAAGCCTGGAAACAGAACAGAAGTTTGCTGAAGTATTTTCATCTATTAAAAAGCAAGTTCAGTATTCTAAAATACCCAAACTGTTACCTTTGCAAGATCGTATATTTAAAATCAAGATTAACCTCACAAAGTACTCAAACTGTTGTCGTCATGGTCTGCTAACTGAAGCGGGGGAACGCCTAGCATGGGACCTAGCATGTTCGTGTCGAATTCCTTTGGGACAATAACTCCCAATAAATTTGTTTAAACTTAAACCAAATATTACTGCTTTTTTGTATTTAACAGGCTTACAATGGTTTTAAATATCATTCGAAAAGACTAACAATTTCAGGTTTGACAAAGTGGTTGCAACTTATAGGCCTAAAGTGTCAACTACTTTGGTCGTTTGTTCGTCGATTAACACTAACTACTACTAGCATACAAGCACTCTCAAGACCCTAAACGGAAAAGAATCTAAAAAAATTCAAGCTAACGAAACCATTCTGTTGAAACTATTTATAAGAAAACAAACATATATAAAATCTCTTAACAAAAGACAAACTTGTTTCTAGAAACTTTCTAGAAACTTCAAAACAGAGAGGGAAGTTTATTTGTAAGCCAAAGCTTAAAGTATGCTACTAGAACAGGGACTAGTCTTGGTGACCCGGTAAAGAAACTTAAAAAGTAAATTGGAAGGAACAATTTAGCTGACGCAAAATGCTTTATTAACAGAGGAGAAACGGGAAGCAAGGAATTTTCCTCTAAGCGTTACTTACCTCGTGGGGGTTCCTCTAAAGAAGGAATACGAGTCGTAGATCTGAACTCGACTTACTACTGGCGTCCAGTGAAGGGCACCAAGTTCTCATTGGGCCTGGTGATAGCCAAAGGTGACCACCGTGAAACACTTTCAAGGCAGGTGCCGTCAAAAGGTACGTGTGGTTGATTTCATGGGTAACTGCGTTCTTTGATCAGCACAAGTGTACGTGGCATGTTTTCCATGTTGGGTGTAAGCTGACGTTTAGCGCGCCAGTCTTTAGTCAGAGCAAAAGATGCTTTATACAAGACGCCAACAAAGTTGTTATCTATCTATCTATCTATCTATCTATCTATCTATCTATCTATTTATCTATCTATTTATCTATCTGTCTGTTTTTTTTGTTTATCTGTTTGTTTGTCTGTCTGTCTATCTTTCTTCCTGTCTACCTCTCTTTGACTCTGTCTCTCTGTCTATCTACATATCTATTCGTCAGACACACCCAAGATGTGCATCCATTGCTGTCCATTCGACGACATGAGCCCATTCAGCTCTTGTTGTTTAGGAACTGCGATTAGTAATTATAAAATCATTTTTCAAGATACTACAGCGGTTGGTAGAGATCGAAGCTAAGATAAGCTAAAATAAAAGATAGGTTAAGATAAAATTAACAGACTAATGAGTACTTCCCTATGATGAATAATTACATCTTATTAGACGGTTGACCAGCCAATATGGCTGGGTAGCTTTACGAGTCAGCAATAGGTATTTATGATATGATTGTTTTCTTCTCTTCTTAATAATAAAGTTTTTATTTTTCTTCATTCATGTAAAAATTGCTCGATTTTATTTGATTTATTGAAAATTCGTGGCATTGTTTCAATACCGGCAGAAAACCTGTTCCTTCATTCGTGACTGTGATTGGCTGTTTGGCGCTCATTTTCCTGCCTTTTTCGGTTGCCCACGCACATATCAGCAAAGATTTCTTCGTCTCTCAGTACTGACGAAATGAACCATTAGTTTGAATTGTGTTTGGTGTTGTAAATTTTTGAAGTCAGCTCTTTTTGAAGCAATAAATTGAAATCAGCTATGTTGGAGCATTTATTGTTCTTCGTAATTCAGTTGAAGTCATTTTTTTCTGCCAACGGCAGCCAGTGACTCTACACGCTCAGGATAGATTCCGGGTTTTTTTTCTAATTCTTAAAACTAATGTCAATTGCATTTCTTTGATAAATTCGCCACTGAAACTGTTTTTTACTAGCTCTGGCTGAACACCGATGTTAAAATAGGGAAATAACTCAAAACTTGGAAATAATTCTCCCTCTTCGTCTCCAGTACTTCGAAACAAAATAATTTGATCCATTTTTCATGAAAACAACATTGCCAGTAGCCTATTTGAAAAACCAGTTTAACCGGGTCTCAATACGTACAATAACGCAGGATGCAGATTCAACGTAGTTGGGGGGAATAAACTGGAAGAAACTGTCTTTCAGAACAAAAAAAAATGGCTTGCTTTTCAGTCATTCTTGTGTACGCGCTTAGTGTAGCATTTGCTTTTCGTTGCCGAAAATTTAACTTGTGATTAGTATCGAATGGTGTGTATGCATAACTGTGAAACTTGCAAGAAGTTGGTTGCTTAAACAACAGTTACATTACTTAAATTTTTATTATATTTTAGGATTCAACTTCACTTATCACCGTCTTGACCTCAATCGCCCGGGAAACCCATGTTTGTACTTAAACCGCTTCACTGTAAGAAGTAAGTATAAACATTAGCAATAATCAATGCTGTCACCTAGCCAAAGGAGCACGCACCCTTCTGCAGGACCTCGTAGTTGGAAAGTAGGCTGGCACTGGTTAACTAGAGCCCAAGGTTACGACTTACTTACTTCTTTTATCTCGAGCTTGGCTTACAATTCTGCTTTACACACCTGACATTCCAAGGAGTGTTTTATTTCAGAGAACAGAATCATATATTTCCTAGAGGAATATAACTAACGTTGGTTAAATGTTAACCCGCCTTAACGCAACGTGGTTCGATGGATCTGATGCATGTTTAATCCTGATCAAGATGCAAATCGTATAAGCTTTTTCTTATTGGTCTGATATAAACATACATAAGAACCCTTGGTGAATGGAGAACAATAATCGTTCTTTAGCGACAGGTCTTCACGAACAATGCTCACAGTAAGTATGATTAATAAAACTGATTCTTTATCTTTACAGACCAATCTGTAGTTAAGTTTGTTGAAGCGGCTTTCAAGGACCCCTACAAATACCGTGATTTTGATGAGACTGAAGAAGAAGTAAACTCCTATAAAAGTTATTTCTCGGATCTGACCGACTCCATCTCAAACCCAGGCTTCAAAGAAGGCATTCGTAACAGTGTCGTTGCAACTGCTAAAGCAGACGAGATTTGGCTTCGAGATAGAACCCGACTGACGGAGTACCTTGTCTGGAGATATATAGCTACTTCCGATGGCATCATGCGGATAATCCCTGGAACGTCATTCCCGAAAACATACGACCCAAGAAAGCGACCATGGTAGGTTGATGTTGATTATTCCCAAGGTAACTGCTCGGTAAACAGTCAGGTGTGTTCTTAACACTACAGAAGAATGAGGCTAAAATGTTCGCTGCATTTTCGTTTACAAGGTAAGACACTGACAATAACTTGGTTCAAAGCTGATATTAAAGTTTTCATCTCAAACAACATGAAGGTAACTTATTATAGCCGTTACTGTACAGGTACAGAGAAGCAATAAGCAACAGTGGCAGCATGGTATTGACCACTCCCTACCTGGACACCGGCGGGGCCGGCTACATCGTGACGATGGCACACACCATTCATGCGAAACAAAATGAGAGTACAACCACTGCAGACGATGTCGTTGCTGTGATGGGAGCCGACTTTCCTCTTACGTATTTCAGGAAGTACGTCTTAGGAATGTAAAATACCGTATTCATAATGATAGCGGATGCTGAAGAGAGGACTTGTGTCATGAGAGCGAGGCGACCTCATCCAGAATTTAAAATCCTACTACAAATTCTTTGGCTGTTGTTTCTACTGAAAAATGATATTCTAAGAAATTCTTTAAAAGGTCTCAAGTGTGCAAAAAATTAAATGAAGAAGCTTGTACCGCCTCGACTCGATAGCTTGGCCATTAGTCCTTTTTAGGCCAGAGACCTCAGTGAATACTTTGAGTTGCTCTGTTGTTATGTTAATCTGATCAGGCAATTCGAATCTGTATAACGTGTCATTATTTTTCATCTTTTACCGATGTGTATTTTAATACTCCTACTACTACCTGTATTAAAATTTAATGTAATACAGTAACAGGGGTGCCCTTGAATGTCAGCCTTCTAACTGACTGACTTATGTCTTCATTTTGTCTTTTAGATTACTGATTGAAACCTATCCCCTCTGTAAATCGAATAGCTACGCGTGTTTTGTAATGAACAAAGCTGGCTTTCTTGTTCTACACGATGACTTCATCCATCCGACAAATACGAGGCCACTACATGATTTGGTTCATATAACTGAGAGAGAAAAATTAGTCGTTAAAGATTTGATAAGAAAACGATATCTTAAGAAAAGGAGCTGTAGAAATTTGGAAAAGATACGGCGTAACGTATTCTGGGAGTTGGATGTTGCTGCTAAAGGCATAAGCACGCTGTCTTCCAATATTGAGTGTCAGCGGTATCAGATTACACCCATAAGGAACAGCAATGTGTATTTGGGTAATAAGAAGTTTCTTGGTTGTAATAAACACATTATCCTTTGCATTTAGTTCTATTCTGTTCTATCTTATCACATTTTATTTTATCATTTTTTACTTGTTACTTTAACATTTTTTTCTCTTAAGGCTACCGTTCACATTGGAACGGTTCAAAATTGAGATTTTTGCAGAAAATAAATATACGTTAAATGAGCTTCTAGTAGGAAAAGTGTTTTTCAATACGTCTAATAGTTTACGAGATATGACGAACGAGAGTTTTTACCGGGAGTGAAACTGTATGAAGTGCAGCGTACTTTAGGAGTGAATTTCTCGAGACATGTTTTTGCTAAAACTGCGATGACGCAAAGGATAAGTGCTCCACTAATTTTTAACCCCATGCCGTCAAATTTGGTAAGTTCATAAAACAATAGCAGAAGATGCATGAAAACCGTCCTGGCAAATTTTAAAATTCCGCTCCGATCAATTTTTTATGACTCAATCAGGGCAGTTTTGTATGCTGCAAATAAGGAATTTTCTTCAAATACCTGTAAAAACTAACGACGCGTTTAATTAAAAATCGCCAGGACGGAATTAGAGTAAAAATTGTGCTAAATCTTATAAACAAACTAAAAATGGTTGAAATTGAAACTGACAGCCGCATTGACGTTTAAAAGTTAAATAAACAGTTTGAACCATGAAGCTCGCATTCCTTAAAAAAATTAAAACAATTTTTTCACTATCATTTAGATAATTTTATAGGCTTTCCATTGATATACAGGTTTGTGGGCATCCGATGTAACGGAGTTTTTACGGAAAACTGAAAAAACACCGCGCAAGGTGAACGGTAACCTTAACTGTTTTGATTTGATTAATGTATTCATCCAGTGACATTCTTTTTGCTCGTAACACAAGTTTCGGGCTAAACAACTAATGGGTTACCCACTTTCTGTAAAGAATTTGGTTAAGAGCTAACTCGAAATATGAAGCTCGTTTGGTTTCCTGTGTACAAAAGTAGAAAACACTAACAAGTATGTTTTGTGTCAAAGAAGTATTTCTTTATGAAGACCAATAACTATTTATCCATCTATGAGTCTTGACAAGTTCTTGTTAATACCTTTGTTGTACCGAAAAATTTTTGGAAATAAGTTTAAAATTTAGAAGGAAGAAAATTTATGACATGGCTTTGAGTTGGCTCTCTCGTTGCTACAAAGGGATCATCGATGAACGCAGAGGATGTCGGAACCAGCAGTGTGTCTGCGCTTACGATGGGGAGTGCCATAACCTTACGTGCGAGTGTCCCTGCTTTTCCAAACTGGATTTCGAGTATTGTGACAGCAAATACCCACCCAGTAGGTATGTACAGTAGTTAAAAGACCTTTTCAGTTGGAGGGAAATGAATTGAGATAAAGCTCATATTTCGTAATAAACTTAAAGAACGGTTTTCTTTTTGTTTCAGGTATTTGTTCTTGCGAGTCAGGCCGTGTTTGTGGACGTTTAGGCCAGTGAAATTAAGTTGACGAGTGGAAGAATACCACCTAGTATTACACCGTTCAATAATGTAATTTTATATACGGGTTCTAATGCATAAACAGAAGTGTTGAGAAGCCAAAGCAACTGAACAAAGTTATGCACGCAATGGATGTGACTGACGGAGTACCGCATTTCCTCAATTAAACGCCGCCCTCGAATAAACGTGCCCTAAAATAAACGCTGCACCTGAGAACCAAATATTAATTGATGTCGCCGTAGAATAAGAGCAGCACCCTGCATGCGGCGCTTATTCGAATATTGAACGAAAGGCGATGATTATAGAGTAATATAATAATTACCAGCCGTATTAGTTTGTAAACGTTTATCAGCGCATCCAATGTTTCTGGTATATAAACAAACAAAAATTTGACAAGATTATCGTAGTTTAAAATTTTAAAGGCCCAGACAAGCATAACAGGTTGTAGCATTTTAAGTTTTATAAAACTGAAAAGCTTGATCAGTGCAGCCAGACAAAGAATTGCACCTTTTTTCCTACTTTTAAAAGTAAAAGCTATGGTTGATGGTTAAAACGCCGCCCTCGAATAAATTCCGCACGAAGATCATGAAAAACTTAAAGAACGCAGCGGCGTTATTCGAGGAAATACGGTAGGTCTGTTTAATATTTTGATACAGTCACACCCCGATAACTCGAACTTCCCGTGATCTCGAACAAAAAACATATTTCCCTTTGATTTGCTTCATATATTTACAGAAATTTAATCGTGTTAATTCCAACCCTCGATAACTCCAAATCCAGCTAACTCAAGTGATTTTACTTCCCTTCAAACATCTTTCTTTGCAATTTTACCCTCGATTAACTCTAAGTTTGTTTTATATAGTTTATTAACTTGAAGTCAAATATTGAGAAGCTGTTTAATATTATTGACAGAAACAGAATGGCTGCATGCTGAACGACATTAACTTCGGCTATTTGCTTAAAATGATCATTAGTGTACGTTTTTTAACGAAGATTAGCGACTGAAAATGCTGAAGACCAGCTATAAGTGGTTTTTGAGTGCAACACAATTATCAGAGCTAGGTATATGTTTTTTTAAATTATACATTTTAAAAAGTATTTAATACATTCGTCAAATGAAGCTATTTGGTTCTTCGCCTACTTTCAATACAAATGTTCTATCGCTTCCTTTTCAGGTTGGAGCTAGAGCATTTTGTTTACAACAACAAACATATAAGTTCATGCAAGTTTATTTGCCACGCGGTCTTAAGGAGGGGCGGGGG
>JAOBRG010339548.1:0-14653 GCA_027574985.1 Umimayanthus nakama | reverse complement strand
ACCAAATTTCATTTCATTATCATTAATAGTTTTAGAGTTATGGGCCGCGGGCACTTTCCGCCCCCCCAGATTTAACCATCCAACAAAAGCCCAGGCGGAATAGGGTTAAGTACAGAAACTTTAAAAGAAATCCCAATTTTGATCCATATTGAGCGGTCGAAAGTTACAGAGACAGCCTCTTAAAACTTGTTGGTTGAATAGCTCCACTCGTTTTTATATTCTTTAGCTACACGGGTTTTTTTAAGAACCAGTAAATTTTGACCGAGCCTCATTGTTATTAACTTTTTATGAAACTTCAGCCTCAATGTTCTTAAACTGTTACGGTAAGAAATAACTCCTGAAGTATTGCAAATATACTTAGCTATAGCCTTGTGACCATCAAGCTGAATAATTCGCAATCAAAATTCGATCGATCTCAAAATTTGGATTTTTTCAACAATCGAAGCGGCAGTCGAGTTTGAGGAAAATTACACAACTTTATTTAGGAAATAAACACTGCACTTATGAATCCAAATCCCAGCAAAGGTTGTTCTTACGTTGTTCTTAATTTTTAGGCATTTTTGAACCTCGTTCTTATAAAACTGTTTTTTTTAAAAAAAAGCGTGTATTTCAGCCGTAGCTTTGAATATAATTCCCGTTTCCACTGCGATATAATTACTTACAATCTCAACTCTTTGGCACTTGTATTTAGCATTATATTTGCAAAGGGCAAGAGGTAAATTTAAACTTTTAAATCATTTGCTAGAGTTTTGATGAAAAACAGATCTACATATGCAAAACTGTTTTTAATTTTTATAACTTTTTTTTAACAAGAATCACACTTTTTCGTTTACACAGTGTGTTGCTAATTATGTTTAAAGTGATCTGAAGCAAATATGATTCATCCGTAACAGCATCAGTCTGCTTTGTAACTTCAAATAAGGGAACAATTTTCTTAATTAGTTTTTCCATAAGAGTCACGAAAGCTTTGCGGCATATCAGTGGAAAATAATCAAGAAACAAGGAATATCAACATTGCACGAAAACTAATTCTGTTGTTTTCAGTGATTATTTGGTTTTCAGTTGATATGTTTCTAGTGTCAACCAAAGTTAAGAGTTTTATCTCTTCATATGCAGTCCGGAATTCTAAATCAGGATATTTTATGTTTAAGAACTACATTCAATTTCGCTGCTTGATATCTGAACATCCAAATAATTATTTGGCCCCGAGCAAAAATATCAATTAGGGCATAACGTTGTGGAGCGAGTGGCAATTTGCTTTAAGCTTCACCAAGTTTGTTTTATGTGCAATTGTTGGATGAAATGCTTTATTTCGCTTTTCATCTCTTGTTTGGAGAACGAATGTTTGCAAAAGCTCAATGTTTCGGCTCCAAATTATTAATCACTTTAAAATCTTAAAACATCCGAGTCTATATCATTTTTCATCTCGTTCATATGGTTTCTTAAGTATGTTCTTTTCTTTTCTTGTTTCTTGCAAGCTAGTGATAGGCTCAGCTATGGCTGCTAGCTAAAAAGTTCGTAAATAGTTAAATCGCCAAAGGATGTTTCTTAGTAGTATTCCGATAAACCTGCAGGTTCTCTTTGTATCTTGTTCGGATATGCACCAAACCAGATGGTGATCTCTAGCATGAACGCTAAGAGTTGTGAAACAGCCGTCCATTATACAAGTTGTTGAAATCATAGAAAAAGAGAAAGAAAGACTCATATGGCTCCACTGAAAAGCTATTTTGCATAAAGCAATCAGTTGTCAAGATTCTAAATGAAAATCTCAAGATATCGGTTGTTAATTTCTAAGACTGTTGATTAACAACGCTAAAAATTTTTAGAACACGTGTGTGTTTTTTAAAACACATACAGTTTCCAAATACATGCACACCCATATTCTCAAAGAAAGACCAATGGCAGCAGATACTTCTTTTTGTGTGTAATAGGTATGGTTGTCAAATTCGCAAGTAGAAAACAAGTTAAAAAAACAAACAAGTGTGTGAAGTTAGTTTAGTCTTGTCGGATCCGTATATAGTATTTGAATCGATAAGTTCAGGAATTCCTGTCAAGAGTTTGGTTGTATAGCATAAAGGTGTAATCGCAGTCGAAGTCTTACTCGTAGTTGAAACGCAATCGGGTAAGCGGTCTACTTACCATGTACATAACTATGAAGTATAAAGTAATCTATAAATAATCGAGAGAGTGGAAGGCACAGGATTTACAACCCAAGGAGTTTATCAATCACTGAGCCCTGCACCCTAGGCCTTCTTCAATTTTGTTAAAATACAAAAAGTAGAAAAAGTGGCCTTAAATTGTAAAGCAGGGCCCGGTTGTACGAAAAGTGGACAACTCTATTCAACGGATAAATCCTTATCCAGTGGATAAAATTGGTGCGTTGTCCAATCAAAATCAAGAACGCATCATTTTTATCCACCGGATAGCGATTTATCCGCTGGATAAAGTTATCCACTCTTCGTACAACCGGGCCCTGATGAATATACAACTTAAGAATACTTTTAAAACAATTATTACTACAGGTGTCACTAATAAGGTCTGCTCAGAGTTGATCAGAGAGGTCTAGCAACCAGAACTTTAGACGCCATCAAGAACGGCTGCAGAAATTTTAACTCCCAGTTTCCTATTTATTCTTTTTACTCATTTTTATCTTTTGTGTTTTAGTGAGGGTTTATGGAAAGCGAGACACAGGAGTCTTCAGTATTTTATAGGTGAAGCGAAAATTGAGGTTACGTTTGTTCTTAACTATCCTAGGAAAACTCGAAAGAAGAGCTTTCTAAATTTTTAAGCGGTGTACACTCCCACTTAATTTTTTTTTATCCTGAAGTTAAATCTATCAGTTTGTGAAGAGGTCTTGTGGCTGAATGTTATAGACCAGACAATGCAGGAGAATTAAGCGAACTCTGATCGTAACCAGGGAACATCTTGATCGGAACCAGTTCCAGTAATTGGCACGTCCTGACTTGTGACTTGATCGGGCAGACCAATCATTAGGAGCAAACGCGCAAAGCTTCCAAGTTAATGATAGCAGGCGATTAATCTCTTAGACAACTGAAAGACGATTTTGACTGATTTTTTTGTCCACTTATAGTGATCAATCATACTAGTGTGCACGGTTACTTTGATAATTGGCAAATATTTCAATGTCGTGTATGCACTTCTGTTCGCTGTTCTGTATTGTATCTAATGAAGGATACATCTCGAATTAGATTCCCCTCTTTGGTTCTGTGCTGGAGACAACAGATTTTTGCAGATTCGGGGGCTAATTCAACCACTTCAGCTGGGTCGTGATCAGCTGTTGGTTATCCGATAGCACTTCAAGTCTCTTCATTTTCAGATTATCTTCAACATCTGCTCTTTTTTTCACTTGAATTTTTTCCTCTTTATACAAAAGCTAAAGTAGAGGGTTGTCGCGTTGTGGTTCCACTTCAACTTCGCTTGTCTTCCTTTCCGCCAAGGCTACAGAATTTGTATCCGGAACTTGTTTGTTAGGAGACTCAGTCCCACGCCGCTTTCTCTCCAACTTTTCCCGCAAATCTCTAATCGGAGTTCTGTTCTCGTTTGTAGCTTTCTGGAGATGTAAGCTGCCCAAACTTTTCATCTGCGTCATTGTAAAACTTTCCCCCAATGAACTCATCCTAAGAACGCCATTATCTGTGCAACACCTGCAGCAGAGGCGCACGAACGCTTTACGGAATTGCATGTAACGAATTCCGTACAACAGGGGATTACAGAAAGAGTTGGAGAACGCTATCCAGGTCACAATTAGCATAGTATTGTGAGATATCGAGTCCGAGCCTGAATACTTCCTGTATGTTCCCGCAGTAAAGAAGGGTAGATAACAGAGAAGAAACGCGCCCACAATAAGCGCGAAAGTTTTTGCCGACTTGATTTCACGACGAAGGTTGTTGAACTCTAAAGACTTTGAGAAAGATTTAGAAAATGATTTACGCGAGGACGAATTCTCAGACTCATTTTGGTTGTCGTTTGATACTGCGCGAACACTTCTTTCCATGAGACCCAGTCGTCTGGCATGACGAAAGGCAACAGTAAAAACATAAGCGTGTGTTATGAGCATTATGGCGAAGGGAACAGCCACAAAAACAACCACCAAGATGAATGTGTAGAACATCTGGCTGCGAGTAGGTGTATAGTTTCTTTTTGAGCAACCGTACACTTGGCCACGAAAGCTTATGTCTGCAATGGGTAGATGGAGCGCCACAATGGGGAAAATCCATAGCAACGGCAAGATTAATGAGACGCGCCGTTTTGTTACAAGGAATGGGTATTGAAACGGCGAGTGAATAGCTATGAAACGGTCAACGCTGAGAAAACACAAATGAAGGATAGAGATGAAGGCGATTGTCAAACCCGCCGAAGCTATAATGTCACACCACTCCTCACCAAATGACCACTCGGTGGTGACCGCTGTTGAGGCGTTCAAGGCCATTACAAACACCATGAAGAGATCTGTGGCAGCGAGACTGACTAAGACTAGATTGGTGTGCGTCCGTAGATTTCTGAAGCTTACTACAGCTATGCAGACAAGAGAGTTCCCGATTAGAGTGGCCAGCATAATCACCAAGAAGAATATGAGCTTGACAAAATCGGTGGCAGCTGTTGGGCTTTCATTTGATTCCGTTGAATTCGAAGACATTTTACTATCAAAAGTCGAGTTGTCATTCAACATCTTTTCGGAGTCAATCTTCCGATTGTCTAGTGAATGATGTAGTTATAACGTACGATACTTCTCCTTAGCCTCGCAAAGAATTGCAATATCAGTGCCAGCTCGATATTAGAGTGCTACTGAGAACACACAACGCAGTTTAAACAGCACTCGAGTACAATTTCTCACCAGCCTGGCTTATTACATTTCCTTCTGCTAGCTCCGTCATTAATATGGTGATTCATATTTACCTATTGCATTAAAACATAGGATGTCTCATTGGTTGACAGGCTTTCCGCTCTCCATTGCAGTGTTAGACGCACCTGCTATACCCTTAGACATGGTGACGGATTGGAAAGGCAATCGGCTCTCTAATCCTATCCTTTTACCGCTTGCTAAAAGCGCAACGCATAATAACCTAACTCCCTAAAACCCTTGATAAAAACACACTAAAAAGTATAGTTTTATACGTAGCTGGATCACTTTCTAATTTTGTTAGCTTTTCTAACCCTGACGTCGCTCAGAGCCGCTTTGTAAAATTATTATTAATATCGGCAAGTCTCTTGATTTTAGGACGTTATCTTTTTCATTTTTTGAAGCAACAACAACTTATTAAATATTTAATCCTTTTCGGCGCTTTCTAGTTCACCCTTCGGATGTTTTGAAAAATTGTTTCTCATCCCTGACAACGTATAAAGCTCATTAGTTCGTCAACACCGGAAAAACTTTTGACAATACCCCCATGGTCAAAACAAATGTGTTTTTCAACCGAACTGACGTAAACATACGTTAAATGTAAAATATTCCAAACTAAATTACCTTCCCTTTTCCAAATTAAAATTCAATTTTTCGTTCGTTGGTAATAAAAAGAACTTAACTATATGTATTTTGTCCTTAGTTTAAGGATGTGTTTAACTACAGCTCGACGATGTAATGATTATTTTTATCAGATTAGAAGTGGCACAACCATTGTCTAAAATATTATGAAAAGCGCATTTAAACAATGAAAAGTTTTACAGAAAAAGCAAAATATATTCCATTTAAATTTAATAACAACATGAGTTCAGTGATTCCCTCGCAACCGATGCAAATGAAAATGTGAGTGTTGAAATGTTTTTTGAAGCAATTCTTGTTTGTTTGCCAACTGAAGAAAGCTCAAAATTGTACGTGGAGTAATATATGTTTAAATTTGGAAAGCAGTTGTTATCCTTCTAACCAAAGCTGATTATATCTGCGTGGATCACAGCAGGTATGATTTACCTCAAAACAAACTCAACTTTCAAAGGTTTAAAAGCATATCGTATGGGTCAGGATATGAAATATTTATGAGTTTTGGTCAGAATTAGAGCAAAA
The DNA here is from genome assembly GCA_027574985.1 of Umimayanthus nakama. Classification (NCBI taxonomy): domain Eukaryota; kingdom Metazoa; phylum Cnidaria; class Anthozoa; order Zoantharia; family Parazoanthidae; genus Umimayanthus; species Umimayanthus nakama. The sequence goes on along the minus strand of JAOBRG010339548.1, from coordinate 8,634 downwards.
CAGCAGTTACCATTGAAACTTAGTCGCAGTTTTGCAATTGCTAAATTATATCTTGAATTGAACTTATTGAGGATTCAAGAAAAACGGATTTAATGACACTGATGGCGTTTATTACAAAAAAATTTGAGGAAAAATATTAAGATTTCAGGTTTTGGGCTAATGTAAGGTTTGAAAATTATTAATAAACGTTCCCTGTAGACACGCGCTTTTCAAAAGCCCAAGCTTCAGTAAGCCTAGGAAAACCTAGAAAATTAAGCGGAGTAATTAGCTACTATTGTTCGAAAAAACGCTTTTGTTCAATTTAATTCTCAACTTCTTTGAATTAAAGTTACAACGCTGTTTTGCTAATTTAAACCATCATAAACTTGCTTCTTTTTTTAAACAGATAACTTAATCCGATGCTCATAAGTACTGTCTTCGGCATGATCAGCCTGAAATATTCTTGTACGAATAAAAGCTAAATTTCTATACTGGTAAAGATAAATGTAGGATTGAACTTCGGACTTGAGCTTGAAGCCTTGAACCCTTGGTTTAAACTTGTTCTCAGCTGAAATTTTTTGTCAAATTTAATTGACCTTTTTTTACAGTTTGATCTGTGTTAGAAACTGACTGTGCAACTCAGCTTTTGAAACAGTTAATAGTATAGAGTCGCGATCTTTACATGGATATGACATTTTAAAACCTCTAAATAAACGACGTTAAGTGTTTGCTATTTTATAAAACAATCATTCCACTTTACGCTTGTTGGATATGAGCTCATGCTGGTCGACTCGTCCGATATCTAAAAGCTCGTATCCAACGCGCGTTCGTGAAATTATTAATAAAGTGAAATGTTTAAAAAAATTAAGTGCGTGTATTAAGATACCTCAGTGATCATCAAAAATTATCCAGCTTGGTAAAGGAAGTAGTCATACAAAGCATATGAAGAAAGACATCGACACGAAACCTTACGTGACAAATAAGAAAACGCCAAAACTATAAATTGAAGTGCCTGCACTCAGATATACAGTCATGAAAGACGTCGAAGATTTTGTGAGTCGAAATTAATGCCAATCAAATCGTAAAATGTTTTTTCACTCGTTTAACAATAGTAATAGTTCGAACGCTTCAAGAAACAAGAACCTATGTTCAGCGGGTTGAATGAATAATTACAACTGTAACTGCCGAAAAGCGAAATCGATTATACGAGAACAGCTTGATCTGTTCATCTTTATTTTGTGTTGTCTCTTCTAATTATAACAACCATTACGGTACGTTCGTTATATGCATTCATGTCGTATTGTAACTTGGATTTTATTAGTTATAAACAAATTATATACTATCAAACAATACAAAAACTACCAAATTACAGAAAATTCAAAAGAATGATTTAAAAAAAAATACTTTATCTTAGACTTAAGGGGTAACAATTCCTTGAGTTTTGGATGCGAATAGGAGGTTTGGAGAGGATATTTAAGAGAGAAAACAGTAGTTTAACGCAACAAACACTTCCCCAAAGCGAGCGAATGCCATTCCCCGATAGCAAACGAGCTGACGTTCTTTAAATAAACATTAACTCAAAAATCAATTTAAAACTTTGTTAAAAACCATAAAAACTGAAAGTTTCTTAAAAATAAGCACATCATTTTTCCATCCAAAATAACACTCAAAATCCTTAAAAGATTTGATTATCTTTATAAGGGGTATTTTTCCAAATTGAAACTTAGATACCGACGGATATTGACGTAGTTGATCCGGAAAACTTGACTAAAGGGAGTATTCCCCCTTAAGGTACTAAGATTGTCTGCATTTGATAAGACCCATTCAAACGGATCTTACGTCATCCAACACTGTTTATTCAACAAGGCTAGGAGACGGGTATTGAAAGATAAAATTTAGCCAATCAAACTTGTCAAAGTTCAATAACCATCATCATTCAACAAGGTGTTCAAACGGATCCAACATATTGCATCCAATTCGGTCGCTCTTAAGCCGTTCTAACCCACATTTCCATTCGATTAAATCGACAACGTTAATCACGTCAATCAATCGATCTTAATTAAGATAGACGTCGAACTTAAAATGCGCTTACTTGTTGATTTTAGTTTGGCGCATAACAAGATTGACGTCTTACAAGGGGTACTAGCTATAGGAACTAGTTTGACAATAAGTAGGTAATGAAATTGCCCTTTTTCTGAAACTATTTAAAGTCCCAGACCAAAAGAGATTGATATTAAAAAAAAAGTGAAAAATAAGTGATTTTTAAATTATTTCTTAGAAACTACCGATGTTGATTGCAATTCAGCCAGGCAGGGATGTTCTACAAACATTGTACTTTGGCGATTCACATTTTGAAATTCCAAAAAAGTCCTGACAAAGAGTATTGGAGGCATTTGCATAGCGTCGAAAGCAGTTTACGTTTGTTACGCTGGGCCTAAGGCTAATTGCGTATAGGTGTCATAGGTGTCAATTTCAGAAACTGGTCCTTCTGAGCGGGAACTCGCTCGATCGTATTGAACCGTGGCATCACCCCTATTTTTTGAGATTGCATCGGTTTCTACTTACCTCGTTCTTGAGGACTTTGTTATACATTTGCTCGATCGAAAATGGTTTCGAAGCCGTTTCTTAGTCCATCGTTTCTGTATTTGTGTCGTTTTGTTTGGAAGGAGTTTTGGCCTGGATTTTTGTCCTGGACTCGCTCGGTATAGACTGGTTACGAGTTGCGCAAGCACATAACTCCCAGTAAACCGAGTTTAATCACTTGCACTCACTTTTCCTTTGAGTGAGAAAGTGAGAAAGTACCCGCCAAGTGGTTCTTGCAAGTCTTTTCAATTTTTAGTTTGCAATTTGGGAATTGTTTTGGTTTTAAATATTTTGTTGAAGGGACAAAATGGTTTTGTAGAACAGTTCAGGCATGATGAATGACTGAACAAAGCGAAAACTTAGACGTGTAGTTTTAAGAACTGAATTTTGATTCACCTTGCTGTCAGTCATCGCTTTGTTTAAAATTGCTCTGAGTTTCGCTTTGACTGGTCGTTTTTATCTGCTTTGTGTTATTTAGTTGCGATAATTCCCAAACTTTATGATTCTCTTGACGTTTAAATCACCAGTTCTGCTTCACTAATCCAAAATTATTAAAATGCCACCTATAAAATGTATATTTGTCTGCCAGTTGCTCTTTTTGTATATAGTTGTTTACATGTGACCAAGGAAGGCTACAAAGTATTTCTAAAATAAAAATGTTTAACTAAGGCCAAGTAAAAAAAAAATGGTTAGCGTCCTTTTTTAAGAAATTTTATGGTCGGGAGGGAGGTTTTTTTTATAATACGGACGTTTTGATACTAAAATACTGTAAAACAAATCCCTCTTTATTGTCGTTATTGCATCTAAGTGTTCAGCCTCAGGCATACGATTATGTACAAGAACATCATATTAGAATGCAGAAAACAAAAGTTTTTATCAAATAACAAATTATAAAATACAATAAATCTTGGAAAAATATAACAAAATCGAATTTTTAGAGAAAGAGATGTATGCTCTTTTAGAAAGCAAAGTCCAGGATGAATGTGTAACATTAACGTTGTATTGGTTTGACAAAGTCGCTTCAAATGATTAATGAATGAAATTGCGGGGCCTGTCCCTTTCCTTTTAAAGAAAAACTATGAAAATAAAAAAAAAAAAAAAATTGAGTCGGGTGCTTTTTCAGTGGTCGGGCGGGGACGCTAACCGTTTTTTTTTTACTTGGCCTAAGAGGAAGGCATAAGTCTCTCCGCGCCATTCTCTGAAATTTTCTTTATTGTTTTACTTATGTACACGTTGTACTAAGCTTTTATCTACAGCTCTTACATTGTTATTAAATTGTTGTATTGTAACTTTATACATGAAGTCTGTATATTAAAATTGTGCATCATTGACTTGTTAAATACATAACGAAAATGAAAAAAAAATGTCAACTCCCGTTCGTTAAGTATACAAGCCAAAAAAACCATTTGAAGACTTCTATAATCTGCAGCGAATCATAGACATTGAAAGTAGAGTCTCAGCTTTATTACTCTTCATGTCAGTTGTACTGGTCATTTGTCATTTTCCAGGGTCGTAATCGTTTGTACGATTTTACTACAACTGAAAACAAAAATACGGCAAAGTGAAGCTCATGTTTTTTTCAGTTGTTACGTTCTCAAAGAAGGCCAAAATAGTTCAAATAAAGGAAAATCTCTCAAGACTCTATACCATAGCAACACTTCAAGAACAAGAGTTCGACGACCGCCCGCTGATCGACTGCGGGCGTAACAGGGTTGATAATATCTACAAATGTAAGTCTATATTGTAATATCTTTCTTTTCCTAGCTGAAACCAGCATAACGGTTCTTAAATTGTTCATGAGGAGAGCAGACTGGAACCTCTGGAACCTCTTCAAGAAAGGCCCACCATGTAAGCACCCAGCCACTATAGGACCCCCCTGCAATTGCTGCATGGGCAGGTGTCAAACAAGGCTAACATACCGATTGCCCCACTAGGTGAGCCGACTGAGGGCGTAACAGTATTGATAATATCCACATACATATGTATAATAAGTCTATGTCGTAACAGATATGGTAAACATCGATGCATGAAAACCGGCATACATGCAAGCTCAGCTTAGCGCAGACTGCAAAATCGAATTTCTGTTGACTTGAATCCCTGCCCATATATAGCCAACTCAGCTGTGAAGCAGTTTTGATCGAAACTTGAATTTGAAAATTTTCAATTGTTACACGCGCCAGGTAAGTTTCTCTGCATGTTCTGATAAGGTGTAGAAGTCACGTGGAGTTAATATTGCTACGAAATTTAAATTTGGCAATGATATATTCTAAAAAATCTGCCATCTAATGCCGTGCGCTGATTCGCCCGAGTGAGCTATTTTGCAAGTTTTATTGAAACTTACCTTCCGAGGTACACACGATAAGGCCTTTTTTGGACCAAAAAGTCTATTTTCATCTGGTATTAATTTACGGGGCAAAGCGTGTCACAACGTGAAAATGGAGTCCTGCAAGTTTAACTTTAATTCGGTTATAGGATAAAGTTTTAGATACTTCAAAGTGTGATTGCCGATCGTTCGGTGTTTAGTATTATGAACGTATTATGCTGGTAACGTTAATGTTTGTTAATCAACGAAACTGCCATTTGCGATACATACAGCCCATCCCCACAAAGGTTCCACCTACACCAAAATAAACTAAAAGTATGCAAGTATTTTTCAACGAACAGACAAAGACAGATTTTCCATAACTTTGGGTTTTATCAAATGAAGCAGTTGTTTTTAAAATGGCAGATGTTTACAGGGAGCATCTGGTTTGTTTTCGCTTGAGTTTCTGTGTTTTTGGATACCTTTGTTTGCAGGTGTTGGCAAAATGTAAATCTAGAAGACAGGAAGAAAGTTGAGCCATGGACCAATGCAAAGCTACCAACAACTATCAGAAAAACTGACTCAAAACAAAATGGAAAAAAAAATCTATGCACGCAAAGCAACCCTAATTAAACTTATCTATGCAGAAGCGTAACAAAATTCGTTCAAGGGAAATAACTACGAAAAGAAATAAATGTTGCTCGAAAATTCCCCACCTCCACTCCCAATCAATTTTCTAATGCTGCGTCGCACGACAAATGTCTCGAGATTTTTGGGCTTTGGAAAGGCATTAACTATCACAAAACGGTGTGAGGCCAATTTGAGCTTTCATCAACGTTGAAGAAAATGTACACTTACCTACATGCACACACAGACACTGCACCTATACGCTTGAGAAAGGGACGCGCTACCAGAAAAGTGAAGGAGGAAAGGGGAGGGGGGGGAGGGGGGGTAGGCCAAATGCAGAAAAAAATTGTGCAAGTAAAACGTTCATGCAGAGGAAAAATATCTTTCACACCAAATGGTTACAACGTGCAAGAGCAAAATGACCTACCCCCTCCCCCCTACTTAATTTTCTGGTGATGCGTCCCCATTGACGTTCTGTTTCACAGTTCTATGCGGGGGAAGTGATAGGGCGAGGGGATGGGAAAGAAGACGTATAAAAGCTTGCAAACCCTTAACTGAAAAAAGTTTGTGCATGTTCCTAAAGTGTTTCTAGTCAAACAATTGCTTGACATTGGCCTTATACAACTGTTTTACAGCTAGTACAAGGCATTAAAGGATCGTGCAAAAGAAAGTGGCAAGCAAAGTAGACATGGGGGAGTGGGAAAGGAATTGTTTAGAGGTGGACACCGGTAAACTCTTACACTCTTCAGCAGATATGCTTTGTTCAAAGTTTACGACAAAGTTGATGCAAGTTTATAATACCAAATTGTTAAAATGTATGGACAGGATTACTGCAAACTCCCTAATATATTTTTCGCTGTAGACAATCATAAAATGACTGGTCACGCAATCAACGATACCGTACTCTGTTTTATACTTATCGTCGCTGTTCATGCAGCAAATAGTCTGATCTCTGCTTTCTACAATGGATACTAATTGAGCTACAGTGCTTTCCTTCACAGACTTCTTCATGTTAGGCACTGCAAAGCTGATTTGTTTACGTAGACTGGAGCGAAAAGTATTCCTTGATGTTATTATGATTTCGCAGTCACGGGAGAACAGACCTGGACGGGTGTTGACAAAACGTGGACCCCCTTTTGGGCCCCTAATCTGGACCCCGTTCTGGACTCCAATCTGGACTCCATTCTGGATCCGTAATTTTTTTGGAAAAACAAAAATATAATTAAATTTAGCGCTTATTCTGAAAATTGTTCCACGTTCTTCTAAGGTGCAAAGAAAACATCGGAGACTGAACATTGTAGTTTGTACTCACCGAGTCCGGAGATGTCATTCTTTGACTTTAGACGTGTGCTGTTGTTTCCGGAATTAGCCTGTCTTGCAGTCAGCTATCTTAGCAATAAATATACTATAAGCATTTACACGAATCGTTCCACAGAAAAATGTCCAAGCACTGAATGGAGCATGTTTTTTCTCTTGTTTTCACTTCCATCGCCCGCCATTTTGAATTTTACCCTCGTTCCCAGGACTGTCGGGGTGGAAAATGCGTTACAGGTACAAATAACGTCACAGGCCACAATGTTAGTTTGATTGGCGCTGACGTGTTGACTGACAAGTGACTCCCGCCACTGCACCTAACAATGTGATTACCACCACGGGCCGCACACGTTATTTAAACCTGTAACGGAATTTCCACTCTGAAAGGGGAGGGGGGGGGGGGGTGTCCACGTTTCATCAACACCCGACCTGGACCAGCAGTCGCTATTCCTCTACAAGATCTCAAGAACAGAAATTACACTTTGAACGTTCTCTTCTTTGAAGACAAACTAGTTTTCAATAAAAAGCAGGTGCACATTCAAAGAATCTTGTCAGTTTTGCCTTCAAATATGCTTAAGTCGATGCGTAAAGCTTGCGTAACTTGGACGTTGTTATTGACCCGAGCGTGAAATACAGTAGAAGTTGGCGTGGTCAAAATAACCTCAAAATAATCGATCTATTTCTGAAGCGTTCTCAAAAATACCGGGCCAATATTCAGATAATGTTCAAGTACTATGTCTCTTTGAGTAACAACCTTGGTTTGGGGTGTTTTGGAGAGTCCCCACATGTAGAAATATTATTTGGGGGTAAACTGTTGTATTTAGAAGCTTTATGAAAGTTATGCATCGGAGTTTTGCTCGTTCGCTGATTTTTTCTTATTAAAGTTTACAAATATGCCGTTTTTAAACTGTTAAACATCTGTCTCATGAGTTGCAATTGAAAAATTGCCAATACATTTGCTTGTTAACGAAAGTTTGCTCAATTCTGCCACTTGACCGTTTTAGTGTGTTCGGCTGTTAAGTTTCGACCTGCCGACCGTTGAAATCGAAAATCTCAAATAATTCCCAAACTCGGTCATATTTTGAAATATTGACATCAACAGTGTTATAAACTCAGTAAAGCCTTAATATAGACTTAAAATGAAGGTAGGTTAGGTTTTGAGCTGTGGCCACGTTTTGCTCGATTTTTCTGTGCATTCGCTCCTAAATATTTAATGGTCGTATTGACCCAGAAAGATGATATATTCGTCTTAGCCGAATAATTCGTCTTTTTAGGTAAATATGGCAATTGTTTCAACGAAACAACTAACCAAACTATTTTGGGGTTCAAATTGAAGGCTTGCTTCTTCACTTCTGCTAAATTGCAAGCTTTTTTTGTTTTCAATTCAGGAAATTAGGCACATGTTTTTGTATATTTGTCTTAGAGACCTGCATTACTCAGGTGGTATTACAAGAATAGACTCACCCCAGCCAATGAACGACGGCCAGCGGAATCTCTTTGAATAGTTTGTTAAGTTCTTCCTGTGTGTTCACTGGTGTGAAAATTGTGCCCTTTCGCTAAAATCATCAAACCGCTTCCTTTTTCACAAGACTATAACAATGATAAAACAAGGCGCACCAAAATAAAGGTCGATCAGAATTTTCCCGGTGGATCCGTTTTTCCTGCTCCGATTGACCATAGGAAGAAATTCGTGGAATTTGCATGCAATAACTTAAAATTGAGTCTATAACAACAGGGCGGAAAAACGGCGCACATGCGCAGTTGGACAAGCGTTCTGTCAAATTCTGCGAGCACATGTTTTCTGTGGATTCGAGTGAAAAATGGCAAAT
>JAOBRG010339537.1:0-14653 GCA_027574985.1 Umimayanthus nakama | reverse complement strand
TGTCTCGAGAAATTCACACCCAAAGTAAACCGCGCGTCATACAATTTTACCTCCGGTAAAAACTTTCTTTCGTCATATCTTGCAAACTACTAGACGTATTGAGAAACAGGTTTTTTGACTAAAAGTTCATTTCATATATATTTATAATCTGCAAAAATCTCAATTTCGAAGCCTTGATCCGTTCCAACATGAACGGTAACCTTAACTGTTATATAGCTATTTGTGAGGGGTTAACAAGAAAAGTTTGGCCGCTCAATGCAAATTAACAGATGTTGTGACATTGGCTTACCACATTACAAAATGCTGAGTTAGATGCACCAGCTTTGATTAAAGTGTTCCCCGGGGAGAGATGTGACGTGGGGTTAGGTTCCCTATGACAGAGGCAGGAAAACTGCCACAGTTTCTTGCAGGCAAAGGGAGCAAAGTTTGATGATCAAAAGATCAGTTTTGATAGATGACGTGATAAGATGGCTAGGTTACATGTATGTCATATTTATTGAAAGGATGTCTAAGAAGATTCTTTAACAAACATGTAAGTTGGGAAAGCAACTTTTCAGTGCTGGAAAGGCTACCCTGGTATTAGAGCATGTTGTAGTACGTTTATGTTACTTAAGTTGAGATAGATATAGAGTGATGTTGTTGCTCAGCGGTATGTTCTCTCTCATTGACATAATTTATATTGCGCATTTTTAGTCAATCTTATTAGCTGTCAGGAAGGTAGGTTCTTCGATCAAACTACCGTTTATCAGCAGAATTTTACTATAAAAGACTTTGAAAAGTTTTGACATTTTACTTGATTGCATGTTAAAGCTGTTCACAATTGGATAAATTCGAATAAAATCTGTAACCCAGTTTCGCACACTCGGGCAATCATCAGAATAAAAGATTTTGCGTTAAGAAGGTTTAGAGGAGCTGAAAAATGATGATTTGTTATAATACTACTACTACTACTAATAATAATAATAATAATAATAGTAATAATAACAATAATAATTATAACAATAATTATAACAATAATAATAATAACGGTTTATTACCAACACTTCCTCTACAGTGGCTCTTCGCCTGATAAGATTAGATTATAAATTTACTAGTAAAACTACGCTAAAATTAATTCCAAGGAAAACACTACCAAGTACATACATGTACCACTACAAAAAAGTCAATGAAGTATAGCTAAAAGGAGACTACTAAATACATACTACTAAACATTATCTTAGAATAAAACCTGCCTCTGTCAACTATTTGTTGAGAGAACAAGATGTACGTACGGAGTGTTTCGTACAATAAAGTGCAGATTTGTTACAGGCAACACCCTGAAGTGCCTGGAAGAATAGCATTGACTTATAAGAAACACGAGGACTATCGCTTGCTGCAGAGGTGCAAGAGAATCCAGGTACTTAGTCGTTACAGAAATAGTTACATAAGTATAAATTCAAGAAATATATCTATAATTTTTTATTCAGATTTCTTGAGTTTATACTTATTGTAAATGTAATGTGTACGTAATTCAGCCAATTACGTAATTCTACGTAATTGGCTGCAAGTTTATTTGACAATAAAGCATCTATCTATCTACATGTCTTGCATTTACCAGTTCAGTGGACACATTTTTCTCAACTGTCATCGAATTCTTTTTTTTTATCAAATAGAAAAAGGCGGAATGCTTTTTTATCAAATGGAAAAAGGCATGACTTTGCGAACCTCAAATAGTCTATTTCGAATCAATTCCGTTCTTTTAAATGTGTGTCAAAATTGTCTTGGTACAAAGTTGGTCCTGGTATCATGCTGTCGTTCAAGGATGAACCTGCATTATTCCCGAACAGCGGCGGGATATCAGGCCTAGGTGTAAGGAAAGGAAATTAAAGATGTTGGTTAGTTGACTGGGGATGAAAAGGAAAGAGGGACTGAGAGCTGGTACAAACAAGTGTGTTTCTTTTTACAGTCCAGAGCAGCAACAGAAGAAGAACTGTTGTGTTTACACAAGTAAGTGCTCAAGTGAAATGCCTCATTCCTGTGATTAAAGTATGCGGCACACAAAGTTGCTTAACCTAGGAAAGCAAACATTTACATTAGACCTTCGCAGTTGACACTTAACCCGTAGAGTATTGTGATTGGGTTTTTCAACAGAATTCCTTCGCACATAAATCACTGTGTAATTCTGCTCTGGAACAATAACACACAGATTGTTTTTATGTTATGTTGGAACTGTACAGTAACCAGATTTCTGATTTTTGCTGAAATCAAAGACAAATCAGTCATCAGAATAGGATACCTACAATGGAAACTACATGTATTCTTCAACCAACACCTTTAATCAGATATCATACATTATTTCTGTTGACGGTTGTCATATTGCACTAGTAAAACTACGTTTGTGTTACCAAATTCTTGTAGCCTCTTTCCATACTTACCTTCTAAATAAGTTTACATCAAGATGTAATTCATTTGAAATTTTATGTGTGTATATCGTAACAACATGACTTAATTCGTGTTAACATTGTCAGAAGAAGATAGGTGTTGATAGATTTGCTTTGATTGAATGGGATACTTAATCCCCGATTTACCTATAGATGTCTTTTGTAAACTTCTGACAAAGAAATAAACTGTAACAAAGAAATAATTACGTGTACTAACTAGAACAAGATTTGCCAATCAGAATAACGGTGATCTTTTGACGAATCTATTTTTATAGGCAGTGCCACATTGATAAAATGAAAGAAACGAAGAACATGTCGTCAAGAGAATTGTTTCGGCTAGCAGAAGAATACGATTCAGTTTATATGAGTGAGGTAAGTTACTTCACACAAGCAGGAATCAACTGAAACTTCAACATAAAACACTAAACGGAGAAAAAGCAACAAAAAATTTCTCCCAGGTTGATTGTTTTTTTAGCACACAGGACGTGGATGCCGCCTGACTATTACTAGTCTAACAAGGGTTTTTGTGTCGCGAGAGCTAGGAAAGAACCTTGAAACGCGGTTCTCAGTCAACAAAATTTAGAGGAGCAACTTCGAAATGTTTAATTTTTTTATTTTGATAGAGTACATAAATTGTTTTGCTTCCCTGGACTTTTCCATGACAGCAAGGCAGCCAAGGTGACACAAAAAATTAGTTGGAAATGGCTGGAGTCTTACTTTTCAATAAAGTATATTTAGTACAGCGCCTTTTTTTCAGGGCAAATCAACAACTTACTATCATGCTCCTCTCAATGGGAGCCAATGGTCTTCTTGTCGATAATGAACTAGCAAGCTAAAATTGTTACTCGAGTTAATTTTGAACTGTTCTTTCAACAGTTTGAACTGTTCTTTCAACAGTGTTGATGGTTTTTCGATTCCTCGATTTAGAAATACCGTGACCGTGGCTATGTGGAGCTATTTACACGGGTATTTTTTGTAAGAATCAGTACCTTTCCACTTGAGCAGGCTTCGCTGTTTTTGATTTTTTGGTGATTTCAGCCCCAAATTGTTTTTATTTTTTTCTTATTTTCTAAATCGACTACGAGTATGGAACGAGTGATTACGTAAAGCACACTGGCGTTAATATGACTGCTTCGAGATAATCTTGATGGACTAGATTATGTAGTTGTTATACTGTAATTTTGTTGCAATACCGAACAGATTCCAAACAAAACGTTCGAAATCAATTGCCGGTTGGTCTTACATCATCATCTCAATCTGTGTACAAGGATTAAACAAAGTTTTAAATCTATGTGATGAAAATTTTAGCCAGGTGATTGTTCTTATAAAGCTTGTTCTTATTAAAAAAGCGTGTACGTTCTGTTAGTCTGACTTTCAGCTTTCCTTAAAATGTAGTTCCAAGGACAGATATTTTTCAAAGACAACTACTGCAGCATGAAACTGCCATACGTAGCTAACCCTCTGTATCTGAATCCAATACAGCACATGTACGAAAGCGCTCTTATGGCGTGCGGATGCACTCTTGCTGCTGTTGAAGAAGTTGCAACAGGAAAGGTTTGTTTTATTTTGGTTTTTTTGTCTTAAGTTGTTGTCTACAGGTTAACTTGCTTGAAGTATACCAAGAGAAACCTTGCACTGAAGGTAAATTGGAAAAGACTCACTTCAAAACACACGTGTTATAGAAGTTATTACAAATAGTTACCTAGAGAATTGCCAGGTCTAAGTTCGTCTGAAGAAAAATATAACTGGTGTTTTTTTCACTAGGCTACCGAAAAGTTATTTATATTTGGTTTTTTTACTCCAATGTGACAGACGGATTTCATTTCACAATTACAAGGAGTTCTCATTCCGGAATGATTTTTTTGAAATAATCATACAAAGCACAAAATTCCTTCACTCTAATTGATTGTGGTTTTCATCCAAATCACAGTGCAAAAGTGTAAAGTCTCAGTACAAAATTGTGATATTATGTATGACTGGTTGATCGTGCTTTCCCTAATGTTTCCTGAAGCTGAACATTACGTGCGCGCATCCAAAAACGGCGGGAAAATAAAAAGTACGCGCGCGCCCAAGATGAAAAAAGTGGAAAGAAAACAGCCAGAGGTCTGTGTTATTATTTATCTCGATCTTTGTGATAAACAATTAATCAGATACCCTTTGAATGCTATTTCGGGATAAACCTCACTCGTGAGTTTTTCCAAGACCGCAAATCGAACTCGGTCTGCTTGTTCAATAAAATTGTTAGTTGGAGTTTTGGAAACAATTGTTTGTGCGACTTATCCCGGTTAGAGCAACCTTGGTGTGTGTGCACACACAAAACTGAAACTTTTTAAAGAATAGTTTACTTTCAGTTTACAAAAGTTAAACTTGATTCACAAATCTATTTATTGTTTTAGGTTCAAAATGCAGTTGCCATCGTTAGGTAAGTATTTTGCGAATGACCTTCAACCGGTTAATAAGCTTCGACAGAAAATGTTGCTTAATACATTGTTCGACAGTGACACCTACATCTGCAGCAAGAATTAAAATTGAAAATCTTTTCGTAAAACAAATTTTCGTGAGAAACACTTCTTAACGTTAAGCATTTTAGGATTCACTCAAGTGTTCTACATGATTTCTTTAAATAAGTAAAAACCATATGTGTTTGTTGAGGCTTATTATGGTCAACTTTTGGAGCATGTCATAAAACTGTTCCTAAATAGTTCTTATATATATTCAAAAAAATATGCTGTGTTTGTGGAAATATTGAATGAACCGGCTACCTCTTTCCTATAGTTTACACCCCGATGATTTAAAAGCTGTTCAGTGCTCCCGTATTTTAAGAAAAGACTCCGTAACTTTCTACAGCACCATACTAAACAATAATTTTATATAATTTTACTTTATCCAGCTTTTTAAAAAAAATTGTTTGTTACGCACCATTAGCCTAGAACATAGTATACGGCTACGTTGCCCTAATGTTTTGCTCAAAGCACCTAACTTTTATAGCAATGTATCTCCGGTCTGCCTGGTCGGATTTTGGTGCGGTTTTTTCATCTGAGAGTACGTTTCGAAATCTACAAATCTTGCTAATGACCAAAGAGATCCGAGCAATCCTTAAGATCGAAATCAAAGTTGAACGTTGCCTTTTTTCAGCGAGTAGTTTTAAGAGCTATTTCAAAAACCAGCAGTTTGAAGGTAATTTCAAGTGCCATTTCCGGCCTAAACCAATTAACAAACGTGACGCGTTATTACACAGTTTTATAGTAGATGGACTTAAAAGTTGAGATTTTTTACGAATTGCGTCTTCTTCTGGGGTTTAAAGCGATTTTACGAGTATGCTGTTGGGATGGGGGAGTTGTTGTTAAAGACTTTGTGACAAAGGAACCTTCTTTAAAAATCAGGAAGAAATTATATATGTACTAACTCTACCTAGTTTGAAATTTATTTAAAGTTACACATCCATTGTAAATAATTGAAAGAGTTTTTACCACATTCAGCTCCGAACCTGACTAAGCGGAGACGACGCCTTTCTGCCTGGAGCTTTTCTTGCTAGTGTTTTAATTGAAAGTCGTTGTTTATGTACATGTTGTTGTTTTAACTGAATATAAACTAAAAAACTAAGAAAATCTTCAATTTACCACATTCCCTTTCTTGACGCAGACCACCGGGTCATCACGCCGACAGCGACTTCTGCATGGGATTCTGTTACTTCAACAATGTAGCAATAGCCGCTAGACTCGCACAACAAAAATGGAATGCGAAAAGGTAAGGAAATAGGGATTTCTACACGTTTCGAGCAAATTTAGCCATCTTTTTAAAGTTCATTGCCCTCGCCCCGTGGACATGTTCGTATCTGCATTAACCTTTTGGCAATCATACCATTAGAATCAGGATTCGTTTTATGTGATGTTTACAGTGTTGCCTTGGATGTTTAAAAACACGAGGCACAAAGCAGCACTCAAAAAGTCTTGCAAGAAAGTACAGATTGTTTCTATACGTTGTATGTTATGAAAATCTATATACACAAATGGTAAGATGAGCAATTGTACAGTTTCGATGATAATGTTAAAGGGAAAAACTAATGGTAACTGTATTTTATCTCCTCGAAGGACTTTTCATATTTGAAATACATGTTGATCTTCGAAATTTATAACCTGCTTATAGAAACTACCATAGTATGTTTGTTAAACTTTAAAAAGACTAAGAATTTTGTAAAGAGAAGATAACTAATTTTTCACGGTACATTTCGTGTGATCGTGATCACCACAAGTGTTGATAATTGGCTCCTTACTAAAACTAGTTTTGAAAAGACTCCTTTGGCAATTAATCTTAATATATGGTTGATCAACAAGGAATAATTTGGTGTCGTTTCTATCTCTAGGGCTTGGTGTAAAGCAAATTGAAGAATCGTTTGGAACTAAAGTTCTTAAACAGTGGGGCGACAATTTGTGGGTAACTTATGTCGATCGAAAAGTCAAATCATGTTACTACCAGTAACTTATTTTGATTCGTTGGCAGGGTACTGATTGTTGACTGGGACATTCATCACGGCAACGGAACACAACACCTCTTTGATTCGGATCCAAGGTAACTTATCAGTTTATCACTGCCACAAAGGGCTGAATATTGGTATTTCCTTGAGTCACAGCACTTTACGTGTTACTATTCATTCGGCATACCACTCAAATATTAAATCAATTTTGTCAATTGTTTTTAATTCGGAGAGACCTCATTAGACTTTTGAAACAAGAAAACTTAGTAAATAAACCCCTTTGTTTGGTCTGCCTGAGAAGTGGCAAAAAAATCCAACTGATGTCCCTAGAAGTTAAGCTTTGCGGGCAAATTTAAAATTTGGGTGTGAGCCATTTCCATGAAGTTATCAATTATGTAGAAAAAATTTAATATTTTGTACTCCCAGTCTCTTCTGAAATACTTTCCGATTTATTTAGGTAAGCATTTTGGAAAACAACAGCATGTCACACTCCTTCTTCTCCCCGTCCTTTTTCAGTATGTTGTATATACTCATTTTTTGTAAGCAAAAATGCTACATGTTTGTTACAAAATTTTGTCACTGCATACTCTGTATATCAGTAACACTATCTCGGTTACCTAAAACGATACTGTTAGGTCAACTAAGAATTTTTACATTCGCTAAAATTTTGATATGATGTAATCATTTAACTGGGCCGCTGCGGAATGGACCTAGTTTACGCGGCCACAAATGGATGAATTCAAAATGGCCGTCGGGAAATCGTTGCAAGCCTGCAGCTAGAATTTTAAACTGCCGGTTTATTTGGAGAATAAGACTTCGCGAATGCAAATCGACACACGTTGACAAACGTTTGAAATATTTTATTTCAGTTAAACTTCTAATACTCGTAACCAGTTTTTTCCACTGCCCGTGGTCCAGTAGTGTAAACTTCAGCCGCTTACCGCTATGGAATTCCTCCTGTATACTTCTCACACTTAGTGAAATTATTGCTTTTTGTGTTTTCAGTGTGTTGTACTTCTCTTTGCATCGTTACGACCACGGTCATTTCTACCCATTCTCCACGTACGCTAACTACGATTCGGTTGGTACTGGCCCAGGAGAAGGGTATTCAGTGAATGTGCCCTGGAATAAGGTTCGTGTGAAACGGCGATGGAGTTATACCTAATACGGAGTGCTTCTGGAATTGAAGCGAACCCTCTGCTTTGTTGTGGCATATGGTTGTGGTTTACGAAAACAGGTGTTTACGTTGTATGCTTTTCTAGTGATACGAACCCTCTCTCCTTACATCACAGAGACACGTAGGGGACGCTGATTACCTGGCAGCATTTCAATACATCCTCTTACCAATAGCGTACGAAGTAAGTATATTGCATGATTGTCCTTACATTTCTTCGAATGCTAAAATCTTGCTTCTACTATATATGTTAAATATATATGTACTAAGGGCCTGCTGTAATTGGAAAAGTCTGTTGCAGCAACCCTCTACTTTCAAGAAAAAAATTGTTAAAGTAAAACATTTTTGAATGCTCATGTATCTGAGCATACACGAGCATGCTCGCACTGAGCTAGTTTAGTCTCAATCAGCATCTTAAGGCAAACCTTTGTCATTTTGAGAAGGAAACACAAACTAGTACAAACTCAAATAATGGTTTCACTTCAGACTCTCTCTGTTCTTTTGTACTCGTTGTAAAATGAGCTTCATGACATGAAAAAGGAGTATATTACCTTGCTGCGAAAAAATGCGATTGTGTTGCGTTGACAGAACGTTTAGTGCAGCAGGTCATCTGCTGTGGAACCAACTACCCAAACAACTAAGCACTGTGACGTCTATGGACTTTCTGTAACGAAACCACTTAAAGCATTTCCTTTTTAGTCAAACACATTGTTCGTTACATTAGTTATTTCATCAGTAAGTTATTTTTTCTTAGTCAGTTAGTGAATTAAGTTAATTTGGCAATTTTAGTTAACTAGTTGATCAAATACTGTTGGTTAGCTAGAAGTTGAGTTGGTTGATTCTTAGCTAGTTTAGTCAGTCAGTTAGATAGTTAGTTAGTTACTCAGTTATTGTCAATTAGTTAACACTTGTTTATTCCTAGCCCCCTTCAGAATTGCAAATATGTCAATCACGTTTCTTTGTTCCAAGCCCACACAGAACTAACCAATCACGTTGCTAACAAGTTCTCAGGCCCATGCAGAATGAACCAATCACATTGAGTTCTCCTTGGCTATTTTTATTAATTATGTTTTTACATACATGCGCAGTTCAATCCAGATCTTGTGTTAGTATCAGCAGGATTCGACTCCGCCCGAGGTGACCCCAAGGTGCGCAAAAAATGAATATATAGTTACTGTGTAATAAGCTCAACTACCACAGCAGAAACTTTCAATTCTATAGTTATAATACGTATACAGAGTACGAGTTATGCCTTTCTAAAATCTCGAATTCAGTCTAGTTTACTTCAACTTAACTGATTATTTAAAAGAGTAACTCTCTTGTTTAAAATTTTGTATCTGTAGTCTACAACACAAGTGAGAAAGAAAGCCATTGTTCAAGTACAGCATGTCGTTGAGTTAGTAGGGTTTTCAATGAACTGGATTGTGAAGTTTTGTCGGAGGACTGAAGGGAGAGCTAAAACCCGCAGGCCTTACAGTTCCTTGTTACACCAAGAAGGTATAGGAGAAAACTAAATTTAACGAGCGAAATTTCAGTAACTTTGCATACATTTATTGAAACGGACTGGAAAAAAGTGTTTTCAGCAAAAGTTTAGGCTGCAGCTAACATTTTTTTCGATAGGGAAGCAAAAGGGGTATATTTCGAAATTAACCTATATGCCTTTTTAGCTCCTATCTCCTCCACAGAGGTTCCCTGGGGGTTTTCAGGGTAAGTGGGTCAGAATAATCAGTATATTGTAGGACTGGGGAAGAAAAAGTTGAGTGCGCGTGGATCCCTGGGAAGGTGGCAGGGAGCGAGAGGAACTTCGCTTTCTTCTTGCTTCACAAGATCCTGCGCGTGCCCTGTTTAATCTCTCTTTCTCTCTTTCAAAGCCTCTGCTAAGGAGAGAGTTTTTGAACCTGCGCATGTTTCTCATCTTTGGAGAAACCAGTAAAACATTCAAGGAACTCTACTGTTTCTGTTGGTTTGTTTAATTTTATAAAAGTAAAAAAACTGTTACAACTACGCTGAAGTTTGAACAACGACTGCATAAACGGATATAAGATGAACGTGATTTGACAATAAAACTTTCATATAGTACCTCTTGAGACTTAAAATAGAAACGTTTTGCAACGCTCCTCCTATCAAAAGCCAGGAATATCGTCGATAAGAGGTTGAAACCCTATTATTTTGTTTTTCGCGTCTGCTTGACTTAGGGCCAGTGTGACGTCACGCCAGAAGGTTTCTGTCATCTGACCAGCATGTTGATGGGTCTGGCCAATGGCAAAGTCGTGATAATCTTGGAGGTACGTCAGTTTACTGCGAAACAAGTTTTTAAAGTGCATTGCTTAATAAGCAATATGTGATTGATTATGCCGGTAGGCAAAGAGCTGAGGTTTAGTATTTTTTCAATTTTGACTATTTACAGAGATGATGTTCTGAGAACTATTGCCTTGTATCAATAGTTTTATTATTACTGCAACGAAAGTTTTAATGGAAGCCCCATATGATTAAATTTTCAACCTGTTTTAAACTCCACAACAACACAACAACACTTTATTTCACTTTAACACATACATCACATTAACAAACTTTCATGGCAGATATTTCTAACTTAACTAATTAAATATGTGAGTAACTAAATTATCAGTGAGTGTAACAACGGTATCTTTGTAATAAGTAACGTTTTACTCAAAAAAGACCAAATCCGCAACATTCCCGATTATTTTCCAGGCACTGCCACCACAGAGAGAAGATTCAGTTCATGTTTCACTTTAGTTTGTTGAAAACATTTTTTGGCTTGTTATAAAGTGAATTGGGAACTTGTTATACAGTTTGTCAAAACCTTGTTCCTTTTCTTGCCCAAATATCGAAGTAAAAAATGGAGGTCCTCTTGCTCAGTTTGGATCTTTGTTATGTAAACTCTGCTCTATTGGCAAAACGAAGATGAGTGAAAACATGAGTAGACGGATTTGGGAGCTAACGGCAAGTTTGAGCTAGAATCTTGTTTACACAACCGTGAGGGCTGCTGCGCCAGGCGTGTTGCTGGACTGAGGCTGGGACGACGACAGCGGCGATGATGATGATGATGATGATGACGATGACAATGACGATGATGATGATGGTGGTGATGGTGGTGATGGTGATGATGATGATGGTGGTGATGATGATGATGATGATGTGATGACGATGATGGTGATGATGTGATGACGATGATGGTGATGATGTGATGACGATGACGATGATGGTGATGGTGATGGTGATGGTGATGATGATGGTGATGATGGTGATCATGATGGTGATCATGATGATAATGATGATGAAGATGATAATGACGACGACGATGATAATGATGATGATGGTGATGATGGTGATGGTGATGATGATGATGGTGAAGGTGATGGTGATGATGATGATGATGGTGATGATAATGATAATGATGATGATGATGAAGATGATAATGACGACGATGATGTGATGATGAAGATGACGATGGTGATAATGATAGTGACATATTCAAAGCGTGCATTTTTGTACTCGGCAGGGTGGATACAACCTCACTTCAGTGGCGGAATCTATGAGCGGGTGTACGTCGACCCTGCTGGGAGATCCTTGTCCGCGGTTAGAGGACGACTCTGCCGTTGCTTCCATAAGGTATTTATGTTAAAACTTTTGCTGTCAAGTTTATTCTCCTGTTGATTTTGTGGAACCTCAGCACCACATTTTGGAGGAAGCAGAAGATAATTGCACACTTGAGATGAGTTTAGAGATATCTGTGTTGACTTTAGTTCCTTTTAGGCATTACTTTTTAGTTTTTGTTTGAAGTAACTCCTACAAGAAAGCCTAAGATAAAACTTCGGTAGACAATGCATTTTACTCAATCATAGCTCTTTTATTTGGACAAAACTACTCCGTTAACAAGAAAGGGGTCTCATGCAAAAAGCAAGCCGTCTAATGGATAATAATGATGTTACTTTTCAATTGCTCTTATTTAAGTTGTGTTTTACTGCAGTTGGTTCAGAAAGCTAAACTTATGCGGATCAAGTAACATTATAATCAAGCAAAGTCATATCTTTTTGGGGGGGTGCATGCGCAGAAGCCAAAATTTCGGGGTTTTTTCAGTGAAAAAATGACGGCATACGGTATTTCGCTCGATTCCTTTCTCGCCTCTTTCCTTAGCTTTCATTTTGGAAAACTATCCGAGCCTGCATGTGGTGAAAAGATAAACAAACTAGCACCTAAAAAAACGTAAAGTTGGGGTAAAAAGTTAACTAGTAATTTTAAGCATCTGTGACATGCTTCAGGAAACCTTTTTCCTGTTAACGTGCTACGTATACTTCAAACAATAATGTGCAAGTGTTCATCATTCTTCTCTTCATCCCCCAAAAAGATTAACATAAAGGTGTGGACAAAGCTAGTTTGTCGGGTAAAATTGAAAATAAAAGAGAATTAGGCGACGGTTTCTACCTTTAAATTGTGAAGAATTTAAACGTTTGATTAATCGGCGTCACCGTGCTGACTGTTGGTAATAAAAGAGAGCAGTTATATCGTCTTCGACGAAGTTATACTGTGTTGTGTGGTTATGATAGGATAGTGTTTAACACCACTGCTAGGCTTCTGCTAAAACGATGAGTTATAGAACACTACACTGATCTCCAGTTGTTCATGAACTTATACTTTTACCCGAGATACTTTAACCCCCCCCCTCCCCATCCACAAAAAAATCATTAGCATATGCTAGCCAGTAAAAATATACTAAATCTACACATGAGCTGTTTCTAATAGAACATGATCACGTATTGAGTTAACAGTACTAGTTTTAATAGTTTATCATACAGCGATATGTTTGAACCCAGGTGGATCAATGTTTGTAGTTGGTTGGTTATTCTGGTTGGTGTAGTCCTGGGAAGAACTGTAGTTGGTTGAGTTTCGACAAATTGTATAGAAATTGACTTCAGAATCAATATTAGGTCAGTTGTCCGTCGGTAAATAAAAACTGTTTGACTGACAGGGCTACACTAGCCCGGACGACCAACCAACTACAAACGTTAGTCACAACCAACTACAGTCCTTCTCAGGACTACACCAGCCTGGACGATCAACCAACTACACACGTTAGTCACAACCAACTACAGTCGTTCTCAGGACTACACCAGCCCGGACGATCAATCAGCCACAAACAGTTCAGTTAACTATTTTCAAACTGATCGACGAGATAGTTTCGTATCTGAACTAAATTCAGTTAAACCAGAAATGTCTACGAAAATAATTAGAATATGCCCGATGTTAGTTAGTGTCATCTACCGAGTTCAGGAGCTCGAAGACTGATTGATATGATTTTATAATGTAGATGTTCTTTAATAATATGCACTTCTGTATTGCTGCATGCATTTTTCAAACTGTGATTAATATGTCTGCCTTCATTCGCCAGTGCTATGCAGTCTGTGGCAAGCGTTATTAAGGTACAGAAGAAGTACTGGAAAGCACTGGCATTTGCAGGTACTTTCTCGGTTTGCAACTCCTTTACCTTATGTGTCTACAAAATGCATCTTCCTCGTTTGTACTGAGTACATTTTTTGGGGAGACGGGGGGGGACATGTAGAGTGATCATTGTTTTTGCTTATCTTGACTAGGGTAGAGTAGGAAAGATTGGTGCAGCTTGTTAACATACATTCTCACTTTTTAACCAGTTGCTGAAACTTATAAAGTTATTGGTTCTACTTGTCTGAACTGAACAACATCAGATGATTTGTGGTATTCTTTCTAACTTTTGAACCAGTTACAGACGCAACACACAAATGACCATTTACCTTGCTTGCCTTGAAGTTTCTTGGTGTTGTTCGTTTAAACATTGTACCAATTCCAGACAAAAACATAATAAGACCATTCGTTCTGCCTGACTTGAACAATGGAAGTGATTGCTGTTAGCAAATGCTAGCGAGCATACAGGCAGCGAACGGCTTTGCATTAGTTTAGAATTATAATTGTAACAGCGTAACGCTGAACAAACGCGTGTTCTCGATTCCCGCTGTTTTGCACTGATGTAGTGAAGAATTTCTGATTTTTTTTTTACTTGGCTACTAATTGAATGAGGAATTAGATGACATGACGTGGCATGACCAAGAAACTGTCAATCAGAAAGCTTATTCAAACTGCGGTCACAACTATCCAATCACAAACTATTTACTATAAGCAGGGTTTCGTCGGTTTCAAACGCATGCTTTTGTTCTCTGCTACGCAGATTGTCAACTCTCAGTGTTAGACTGTCTGCGACGCAGGCTAGTAATTTCTAAAGTTGTAAATTGAATCTGAAAATGTTCATATGCTAAAAAGGTTCATTCTTAGTTGATTCTCCTGTTTTATTGGAACACCATCTCTCCGTCGATTAGAACAACTTCAAAGAAAAGGCTGAATTGCTATCTTTTCAAAAGGCATTTTAGTATACAGATTTGTTTTATTTTATTTTATATTTCATGGTAGTTTTTTTCTTATTATTTTATTATCTACTTTAAAACAAGAGTTCAACAACAACAACAACAAAATTTATTTCCACTTTAAGTGCATTACATATTCAAGACAAAAAATAATAGAACTAGTTGACAGTGG
>JAOBRG010339526.1:0-14654 GCA_027574985.1 Umimayanthus nakama | reverse complement strand
GGGCCTGGGGGGGGGGCTTCAAAAGCCCCCCCCCCTCCATAAATCCGAAAGTATTAACGCTAGTGTCATGAAACTTGGAGGTTGGATAGAACTTGATTACCTAATAAATATGAACAGGATACAAGCTAATATGACGTCATGATGACGTCGTAGTAGTATTTAGTATTTTTCATTAAAATTAATTTGTCGAAATAAAACTTGTTGATTTTGTTCTTGAAATGGCGAAAACTGTCAAGAGTTCTAAAGTCGACAGGAAAATGTTTGCATAGATCAACGATACGGTTAAAAAACGAGAACTTAAAACCATCAGTTCTAATATTTGCCCTTAGCAAGGACCGCCTGAGAGTTGCGCATTGAGTAAGACCAGGTCTTAAAGTTACAGTAGGAATAAACGTTGAGATCACAAAGCCCCTTCGTGCATTTGAAAAGAAAGCACAAATCAGCCACTTCTCTTCTATGAGAGAGGGGCAATAAGCCGAATTTCAGGAGCCGATGGGGGTAGTCGAGGTACTTTCTTAAAATAAACTTGGTTGCCCTTCTTTGAACAAGTTCAATTGCTTTAAATTGGCTTTTGGTGTGTGGAGACCAGACTTGAGTTGCATATTCGAGTTGAGGACGAACAATGGCCTTGTAGTGCATAAGCATAGTTTGCTGGTCGCAGTCATTGGAACAAGTCCGGTATACTGCCTCCTCTTTCGTGTTAATTTTCTATTTTTTTTTTCCATTAAATATTCGTTAGTTTAAGTCACGTTCGTTTCCAATACCTTCAAATTTTCCTATAATAAGGTATATTAAAGCATATATGTAGGTTAAAGTGTGATAGGTACCTTACCTATTACATTTTAACCTATATAATAAATGCTTTATAATGCTCAGTGGCAAAACCTTACTGCCACAACTGGTTACCCCCTGGCCCTCACTTTAAAGTGTTCAATTGCCGCATCTGGCCGTGTAAATAGGTTTTACGAGCACGCGCGGTGATCAGCCAGTGTTCCGGAGTTCGTGGGTTCGAACCCCACCGGGGTCAAAGATTTTTTCTCTTTCTCCGTGTGGACCGATTTCCTTTCTGGGATCAACGCTCAGAAGGCATAATTTGGGGTATATATTAGAGCATTTTAACCTATATATTGGTAGGGAAGCCTGCCCTCTAAAATTAGAAACACAATGGCTATTGTAACATTTTCGCTGAAAAGCCCTTATGGAATGTGAAAATAAAGTATGTATGAATGTATGTAATAGTAAGCTTGAAAAAATATCAGTCTGGATTTTGCCCCCATTTTTAATGTTTTTGAAGGACTGTACACTCTTGCGGTATACTATTGAAATCTTTTATGTTACGATACTTTATCGTTAACGTTAGAAGCGAGAATTAGTGCCACTCAGGTTTGGTCTCAATTTGCCGTCAGGGTGCCAGAAAGCCAGGATGTGTCTTTTGGTGAATTGAAACAAGGGCGCAAGTGTCTGGACACGCTAGGTAAACTGGCTGGGGGTTCTGTTGGGATGTACGACTGTCATGGGCAGGCTGGAAACCAGGTGAGTTGTGTCTGAGTTTTTATCTATTTGTCTGTGTGTATGTGTGTGTCTGTGTATATGTATGTGTCTGTGTGTGTGCTTGTGTGTGTGTAAGTGTCTGTGTTTTTATCTATTTGTCTGCGTGTATGTGTGTGTCTGTGTGTATGTGTGTTTTCGTTTCAATTTATGAACGGTTGACGTCTACATTTGCAAAACTCTTCTTATTACAAGTGTCAATAAAAAACCCCTGATAAATTAATAAACATGACTGAAAACTAAACATGACCTAAACCGAATTACATTAACAAAACAGGTAAAAATTAAAACCAAAAACACGGTCTAGTAAGCATCGCTGGGCTCAAGATTCAAGATTCAAGATTATTTTAATAGTGCCTCTTAATACATACAGTTTAACAAATAAAATACAATGAATTTACATATTTTTGAGCACTGACTAATTGCAACAGTTGAAAACTGAACTACACAATTAGTCACTAATATATTTACAATTTACAAGGTCAGAAAAGAGTCTTGAAAATTTTTTTATATGAATAAGAGTAATACAAATACTAAGCTAATAAGCACAGTTAACAAGAAGGAAAAAAATCGCTGCTAAAAAACTTTGACCTAAAATTGAGCGATGATTGTACAGTTTCTTGTGTTCAAAGTTAAAGAGTTCCAGTCCTTAACAGCATGAATAAATGATAATTGATGTTGTTACCTGAAATCATGTATTAAACTTAACTGCCCATATTAAGCGTGGTTATTCATAACCCACTAACATCCGTGCCATCTTGTATATAATTTTAAAATTTAGAACAATATTTTACGGCCTTTGGAATTTAACGCAAGGGGTTCGTATGTGACAGAAATGAGGCAGTGTGGAATTGTAGTTTCTTGCCTTGACACTGCGCCACGTGCTCATAGGTTTTGTTTCATTCTACAGGAATGGGCCTTGACGAAGAAGAACACCGTCAGGCATCTCGACCTGTGTCTGTCTGTACCAGATGCTGCGGCGGACAAACAGGTCAAGATAGAGGGATGTAGAGAAGGTGATACGCAGCAGGTAAGAACTCTTGTTTGTTTGTTTGTCTGTCTATCTGTATGTTAATTTGTCGGTTGATTTCCTTATACTTTGTACATAATTCCCTCTCTTCATGTCTTAACAACCTCATCCTGTGTTTCCCAACATGGGACAGTTTTGAAACGTACTAAAGCATGCTATGCCGGTAAAAATGAACTGCCGTTTATACTTGACTGAAGAGCTTTGTGGGTCTTACTTAAAACAAAAGTTCCGTAAGAATCAACAAATAGCGACAACTCCAACAAATTACGGGCTTGTAATTTGTAATTTTATCTGTTATGAAAAGTGACTCGCGTAATTTTTTGGTCGAAGAAAGTTATGGACTCCATACTTTTGCTGTAAAAAGTTTGTGACGCGATCTTGGTAATTTGGCCAGCGCTTAGGCATCCGCATACGTTGTTCAGACATGTGACAGCAGACAAGACATGCAAATGTGGTTTCTCCCTACTAGCACTTGCTTCTATTGTCTCTACCAAAAGCCTAAACCATTTCAAGTCCGCCCCTGCGCCTCAGAGCGCCACACCCTCTTAAGCGACTGTAACTTCAGACCTCATCCTAGACATTAGCTTCGCAGCCTAATTTAAGGGATTTGTACTGATTTAAGTACTTTAATAGGGATTTGAGCCAGTCTTACATTTTACTGACAAGTTTTCATTGTCTGCAGATTTGGGATCACACATCTGCTCGGACCCTCAAGCACAGACAGTCAGGCATGTGTCTGGACAGTAAGGGGGAAAATGGTGGACAGTATGTCGTTTTAGCACAATGTAAGGCCGATTCTTATACACAAGTGTGGCAGTTTTCCCTAAACATGGCGTAACGTGGCCAGCGATGGGCGCCATTCCTTGGACACGACGGATTCAGTATTGGCAGCGACCGACACTTGATTCTCTCGTCAAATGCTGCCTTGAGTCAACGCCATAACCTTTGTGCGGCGTTGTTTTTAAACAAAGTACAGCCACTGTTAGTGCTAAAAGATTTATCACCAAGGTTGCATGTTGGTAAAACTAGCGTGGCTCTTTCCAGTTGCATGCCATGTGCTACTCTGACGAAGTCATTTTTATCCAACTTGTGATACTTTTGTGATTTTTCAAGGATGATATTTATGGCTTTTCCAAAATTTTGAAAAAAAGAATAGGCTTAATTAGAAATCGTCTCCATTACAGTATTTTACTATGTGAGTTTTTCAAGTCAGATTTAGTACTTCAAAATAACTCAAATAAAGACAATTTAGAACATAGTTTTTCTTTGCCATTTGATACAGCTAACACATTTTGTATATTTGCAGGAGTTCTGAGATAGTACATATAGATTAGGATTAGATTAACGTCTTTAAATTCGCGTAGCCCTAAATTCAGTTAACAGCTTTGTCGATGCATGTACCTAAAGAAACTAACTTATGGCTACGTGGGGCGAGAATAAGTTTTTGTCCGGGTTTTTTTAGAAAGCAAAACGTCCCCTGTGTATTTTACGTTCTAATTATAAACGTAAACAAAATTTTTAGCCAAAAATTAAGATTTAAATATAGTTAAGGTAACCGGGCAAGATCCCAAAAGTTCCTCCTCGCCCTCCATAAACATATTTTCGAAAAGACGCCCTAAGATTTTTGTAGTTTGTGCAGTTATACCCACAAACGGAACTAATAGTTTATGGAAAATAAAGTCGGTTAATTTAAGCGCGTTCAGGTTCTCCTTTAGTTCGGTATCGAGCGCGTGCTTCATTTTGCATCATTTTTCCAACGCTCTAGTTATAAGTTCTTCTTGCTATCATTTTACGCTTAGTCTCCCTCAGTGTTGTGTCCGACTGCTGTTATTTCGTCACCCAGACATTGCGTGAACCGAATGACTGCGATAGCTAAACTAGGTTTAAGTGAAATTTGTATATGTTGCCCTTTCTCTTGGGCCAGTTGGGGTCCATTTAAAGATTTATGCCTTGCGGTAAACTTAGTCAGTCAGCTTTTTTTAATTTCGGAACAAATCTTAGCAAACTTGACTAGATGATGTAGTTATAAAAACTACTGGCAGTTTGTTTGGTGAGGACAATTTTTTTATTCGTGCAGAGTCTAAACTCACATGCAAGTCAACTTGATCCGAGGTACTGTTATCTGCCTTGGCTTGTTTACACGTTAGTTACCTTATTTCACTTCCACATCAACAGGCCAAATGCAATGCTGTTAGTGTTTTAACTCCGTTCTAATAACTGGCGCGGCAGAGCGTGATCACTTTTGTATGAAATTTAAAAGACAGTAAGTAGCTTTTTCTGTGACGCTGTGTTCAGCCCAGTAGCAGAGATACTGAAAAAGTAAGATTTTGAGACACTCTATGACCTACTAACTTTGTTGTTCTAAGTTTGTCATATATACTTCATTAATACTGAATCGTGTACGCTGTGTACTAACTGGTTACAACTAAAAAAGTACTGGAATTTTTAATTTTTTTTAATGTTTTTAATAAACAGATTTACATAATTTATTGTAAGCTACTTGTAGTTATATCGAGCACTTTCATATTATGGCCCCATGCAGTAAATTGCAGCAACAACAACAACGACAAATACTTTGCTCGTGTCCTCTTGATGTTCTAATATGTACAGTGATTTTATTTAATAGCAAAGTTAATGTCGATGGGAATCTTGAGAGGATCACAGCTACTTAAAAATAGCAGATGCTAATCGAGTTAAGCAGCTGTGGTCGGATAAGGCTGTTAAAATTTAATATTCGATATAAATGAAAGATGCGAGGGCAGGCATGTGACGTCATAGCCACCTTGTTGGTGTACAGCAACAATAGTGTTGTAATTACATTATTTTGTTGTGTACACCAGCAAAGCCGCCCATTGTCGTTTAAATCCCTGGAGATTGAGTACAAACCCAGACCTCGACTTTAAGCTTCTTCAAAACAGTGTTCATTGCCGTTGGGCCGTACTGTCCAAGAGGTCTGTTGTTCGTTAATCTTCATCGAACAAAATGATGCAACTTGCGTGGTGACTTCGTTACGTCCCGTGACATTTAAAACTTGCTGATGCAACTCCTAATTTGTCTTGCATGACTTTGCATTTTTATGAAGTGCACCTGATTTTCTCCTGATATCAAATTGCAATTCATTAAAAGACGTCGCTGATCTCGTGGTTTTCGTCTTTAACGACGCTGCTTTAGTTCAACAGCAGCTGCAAGGGACCGACTTCTGCCATGGTATCGCAGTTCTTTTCATGACATACCTCAAACCGGCCAAAGAGCGATATAGTTCTACCTAAACATGATCTAAAACTTCAACCGGTGCAATGCCTGGACGCGGTAATAAAAAGTATTCTTCTGAATATGGCACTAGCGGAGGATATATTCCACCACTTCAAAGCGCTTCTACCGCAAAGACAAAATCAGTTAGTATTTGCGGTGTGGAAATCCCGCTACTCGTTGCGAACATCACCTTTGCGTTTTTTGCGGTAGCAGGACAGGTGGGTCAGAATGTTAGCTTGCCTCTGTGGGTGGACTCCACGAATGAACCAGCCGGCCCTCATAGGCACCACGCGAACGGAACATCAAACGGAACGGCTGGAGCAAGGCCAAGTGTGGACAGCTATTTTGTGCTGACTTTCGCAAGCTTGTCGTTTGTGGTCATTTTCGGTTTTCTGTTGGTTTTGATCAGAATATTCGCCCCTCACAAGATAGGCGAAACCGAGAGAAAATTTCCGCAGTTGTTGTTGTTTTTGATCGGCATGTTTGATGCACTGAATGGAGTCTTGGTGGTGTTTGCCAGCAGTGGGAAGAGGACAGCTCCGTACTTGCAAGCCATCCTGGGCAACTTTATGATCCCATTAACCCTCCTTGTTAGGTGAGTATTCGGTCCAACTGCGTCTTAATGTTGATTAACATCTGTCTTCCCCTTACAGTAGCAGTAAAATACACAAGTTCATTCGTTTTGAGAAAAAGAAAATTGATCATCCGTTCCAAACTATGCGGCACAATTTCTGCCAAAATTGCAAAAGCAAATATAAACAAACCAGGACTGCGATAAAGACGAGTAAAACTCGACAAACCGTCATTTATCTTTCTATTTTTTTGTAGTCAACATGCTAGAGTTGTTATAAAGCGACTGCGCTGAAACAATTTCTTGCCATTTGCTTACCGAAAACTGTTGATTTTAAAGCAAGGTAGTAGATATTGTGTCGAATTTTACAAACAATTTCAACGCATTTGTTTGTTTTTATTCAGTTGACTAACTTTCACCAACACGGTGATAACAAATTTGGGTAGCAAATCTGTTGACTGGAGCCGGGTTAATTGATGAGTATAATGAAGAAAAAGAGACGGAGAAAGTTGGATAAGAGCAAAAACACGAATCTATAAAATATACTATTTAAAGAACTGTAGAAGTTGAAAGGTAGATCAGTATTTTCCGGTTTCTACAATCTCGTGACACACAAAGTGCATCACAAGACTAGCACGTGCACTAGTTGTGCCACGTTTGCTATCGAAAAGGGATGAGATCTGGGGGCGAGTTTATGCACGAGTGAGAAAAATAAATCAGTTAATACGTGGGTAACGAAATACCGGCTATAGCTTTCTGATTTTTGGTTGGAAAGATACAAGTTATTTTTCTTATTTACTCGATCACAAATTCTCGAGATCAAAGTAACTTTTAAGTTACCGTTCACCTCGAACGGTGTTTTCAGTTTTCATATGATATATGTTTGTACATGTAACTTCGTTGTAACGCATCGGACATCCTTAACCTATACATCTACGGAAAGCTTCTGAAAGTGTATCAAATTATTGTGAAACGTTTGTTTAAAAGTTTGTGTTTGTAAACGAATGCGAGTACTGTATCATAGTTCAAACTAACCACTAAAGTCCTGTGAGCAGAAAGCCTACCGCTGTGGCGTTTATATTGGAAATCATACGACTTTTCTCGTTCAATTAAGAATTTATTTGCAAGAGTGAGCTTTTTTAAAAACTCCCAAGTGCAAATAAATTCTAATTTGAACGAGAAAAGTCGTGTGAATTCCTTTTAATAATATACATGAAAAGATTTTCAACTTGCGCCGGAAGTACAACGATTTGGATCGGACGAATAAATTTATTCTGCTGGGTAAACCATAGATATAACTTACAACTTTCCATTTCCATTCTGTTGTCGAGTGTTTCAAAGATGGAAGTTCATGAAAAATGTCCTGAAATAAGTTCAATATTGTAAACGAGAAAAGCCTGAAGGAAGTTTGCACTGTGTTAACTTTTTCTGCACTCAAAAAACTTTTTTTGCACTGTATTAAGAAAAAACTGCACTGCTCTCAGCCAATCAGAGTCCAGAAATTTTTTCATGTATATTATTAACAATGAAACAAAAGCTATGTTCGTGACCTTTGATTATCCTAGGTTTCTGATCCTACGTAAAGTTCCGACCATACGGAAGTTCCTGTGCGCGCTTGCTGTGGTTGTGTCGCTGTTCGTGTGCCTGCTGCCAACCATTTTCCCCAAGCTTGATCCAGAGGGCAAGAAAGACCTGGGTGGGGCCAGTGGAGTGGCGGGAGTTCTGTGGCCTTTGTGTTTTATGCTGGGGTTTGTAAGTACGCCATGTGCAAAGAAGAATGGACAGAACACAGATAGACAAACACCGAGAATAGCCAGACGGAGAGATAGGGAGGAACATAAACGAATAGCATTAAGAGACAAAGAGACGAACGAACGAACGATCTGACAAGCAATACAGATAGAAATACAGACAGAGAGTAGCTAGACTGACAATGTTTAACTTTTAGCAGGCCACAAAAGACTAGAAACAGTTAGCGCAAGATAAAAGTTATAGTTATTAAGTAACAATCCGTAAGAGAGGTAGGCAACCTTCTATTGTTCTGCGGCAAATCCACCTTTCCTCATATTAGAATGTTAGATTTTCATACTGAGAAGACATCCCCTTTACACAACTTATATTTTAGAAAAAATGTAAGGAAGTTTTGTTTCAAAGCGACGCTATTTTCTGCTACTGTATAGTATTTCATCCAATCATGAGACTACAAAACAATAGCCAACAAAGGGTTCAAATTTTCTGTTTTCCCCGTATTGAATTTTCGTTTCATTAAATGTCGGAATAGTTTTCACTTGTACACTAGAGTTAAATAAGTGCTCTAACTGATGAAATTATAGTAGGTTTACATGTTTTAGCCAATGAGATGAGCGCTTTAAACAATATCGTAATCAGCACTTTTTTACATCTTCTGCCTTTGGCCTTCCTAGTTCTTACTCGGACCATTACTTAAGAAAGTAAAACAAAAGTATGAACACTGTCTGCCTACTGGAAAACTGTTTGTAGGCCACCTCCACAAACCAAATGTTCATTTTAACATGCATGTAACTGTGAGCTATAGATTGCCAACTCAGGGGTGATGACTCGTGACAATCCTGCATGTCAGTCGTCTTTGTAAAAGACCTTACTGTATGTAATGTGAAAATCCGAAACAGTATTATATCCAGCTTGACATTTCAGCCGCGGAACGTTGAATAACAATTCATGCAACAAGCAACAAATTACTTTATTATTTGGCTTGGTTCTTCTACTCGTTAATAGATATCAATTCAGATCGCACGAATTCGTTCATCCGTGCGCAATGTCGAATATGCGTTAGGTGACCGTACAACATTTTCAATAGAGTCGGTAGACCTTTTAAACCAGTGATGGAATCTCGTCATGCAATCGGGATTGCAGCTCTACCGCAGCGTGTCAAGCTAGCAGTTATTTCCTATTTTCAAAAAAAGTCATATATTCCCCTTTTTGTTAAGTTCCCATTTTTTTCTATTTTTGAGTAAAAGTTCCTCTATTTTTCAACAATCTTGTTCCTAATAGTTTTCTATTTTCTTAGAGTCGTTTGCCATATGACACCCTGTTTATCGGAATAGAGTCACTTTTTAATTGTCCCGCGTTCTTGCTGGCCAAAAGGAACTGGTTCTGGTTAACTTAAATGGAAAGACCCGAGGCGCGCGCGTACCAGCACTAGTCCCGCAAAACTCTCCAAATCCCAGCATTTTGTCCGACCGGAGCAGAAGAACTGAGCGGCTCTGATCCATGATCAGGGCTATTCTGGCCATAACCAGTTCTGAGAACTCGTGCGTTCCATTTAAGAACTAACTGGTTGGACCAGTCAGACCGCAAAACGGAAAACGACCAAAGACTCCTTCCAGTCTCATGTAAGCACCACCTAAGAGTAGGGCCCAGGTGAAGTTGGATCGGATCGAAACTATTTAACATTTATTCCACGAGCTTGAGTCGTACAAGAGCTATAGCCAACGAGGCGCGGAGCGCCGAGTTGGCTATCAACTCGTTACGACGAAAGCGAGTGGAATAATTGTTTTATTATATACAAATCATCAATCAACATTCTTTTCAATAGTCGAATGATACTTTATTCCGGCAAGTTTGTTCGTGAGTTGTGTTCATGTTTGAGTTCGTTAAACAAACACCGGAGTTTTAAATGAGTGTTTCAATGTTTGTTTCAAACTTATAATTACTTGAAATATTTCTTCATTTCCGTAAACGTACCGATAGGAATCTTGACTCCATTTTTGTTTGCTTTTTTGGCGTTTTCTGGTGTGACTTTTTTGAGTAAAGCCACAATTTTTTCCTTTGTTGGCTCGGCAATCCTCGCCGCCATCTTGAATTTCGCTACACATAGGATATGAGCTGAGATCCTAGTTGTGCAGAAGCCAATCAGAGAGCTCTGTTGCCATTATCTAGTGACTTGTGTATATGATAAATCCGATTATCTTGTAACCCCACACCACTCTTGCTCCACAGACGCCGGCTGCTGTTATGAACGTGCTGGAGGAGAAGGGGTTGAAAATGCAGCACGACGTGTCGAGGAAAGGGGTGAACATTGTGTACCTGTTGTTTTGGACCTCGCTGTACCAGCTGCTCACAGCTGGCTGTTTGTTTTGGGTTGATATTGTACCTGGTTATGGAAACGCCCAAAATATCCACGAATTCGGTAAAAAGTGAGTGTCGTTTTACTACCATGTCATTTTCCATTGCAATTGTTGCTGTCTAATCCTTACGACTTTCTGCAAACAAATCTTTCATACCGGGTCCCTCCCGAAATTTAGTCCTGCTACTGCTCAGATTAGGTGCTAAACTATGTAACTATGGAACACTGTCACTACCTCATTACCCCTTTAAATGTTAGCTTGTCCCATTTAGTTCTAAACACCATTTTTAACTAAGTATTTGGCTTTTCTTTTAGTTTTTTTGAGCTTGTGCAGTTTATCTCTGGGGGTCGAGTAAACCAAGTGCGCCGGCCCAAGAGAATTGCATTCAGTTTCAGTAGCCCAAAAAAACCGCACTTTTATATACTGTACTTGTCAGTGCCCTACCAGTAAAGGATCGTCTCTGTTGCGCATTTTCTTGTCAAGCGATCTGGACGGTTAAGCCTGGTTTCCATACACTTGTCTCTAACGTAAGGGTCGTCAATCTTTTGTGATCAAGCGATCTGGACGATCATATAGAAACTCTCTTAACGGTTTTTCAAGCGATCCTTACTTCAAAGTGAATCGATCGTCTCGATAGAACAGTAATCTATCCTTGCGTCTCCATGCGTACGTGACTAGAAATTCTGTGACACGGACGATCTTTTACGTTATAGAAGATTATATGGAAACCAGACTGTAGGGCCAATCTAGACCCTTTCGTAAAGTGGCAGTGTTAGGAAAATGCGAGGCCGAAAACGGCATCTGTGCTTCGAAAGAGGGCTTTTTCTGGCATTTTTCTTTTACATTGTTTCCAAAACTGCCTGGTGTGGGAGGTAAATTACCCTTTAGCTAAATATACTCCTTCAAATGATTTACATATTTGTATATTCGCACAGCTGGTGGTTTGGAATACAGTGCTTTTTCGGCGGTGCAGGCTGCTCTCCCGTGTGCGGCACTCGGGGAACTATGTTTATCCTCATGTACGTGCTCTCGTACGTGGGCGGGGCCAACCTCCTGCGCTACGCCGAGGGCGCCACCCTCCTGGCCATAGTAACGGTAAGTGTAAAAATAGAATTTGTTATTATCAGAACTGAAACAGAAAACAATGCCTGGCATTACCGAAAAAGTGTAAAATTGACTTGCAAAAGATCTACACGCTTATTTGTAAGAACCAGTAGCTTTTGGCTGAGGCTGGGCTGTTCTTAATTTTTTTATGGCGATTTCAGCCTCGAATTGTTCCTCAGGGTTCATTCGATTGACCCTATTCCGTCTATTCCGGAATAAGAATAAAATTTCAAAATTCTCTCCTGATTCGCAGAACAACCAAATATCTAGTTAAAAGTAGCGACTGGAGCAAGAGATTTAACTCAGTTGTATTTTTCTTCTAACTTTGCAGGAATTGTGGCTAATAAGATTGAACAAAATTTTTATTCTGTTTTTTTTCCTATTCCAGAATAGAGTCAATCGAACGCGCCCTAAGTTGTTCTTATTTCCCGATATTTCAGTGGAATTTTGCCTGGAACAATCCTATGTAAAATGGCACTAAGAAATATATGGTTGCTATAAACGAAAAATGCTTGAAACTGTCAATACAACGTCCGCGAACGCGACGAGCTCGCTTACCTGCTCTTCCAGCACCCAAAGACCAAGCTAAATTCTTACAAGTTCTGTTTTCATGTACTGATCTCAATCTGTGTACTAGGACTGAATAAGTTTCTTAAATTTTTCTGGTCAAAGTTTCAGCCTGGTGATCTTAGCTTGTTCTTAATCAAGTTTTGGGCAGATCTTAGCCTACATGCATGAGTGTTCTTATAAAGTTTGTTCTTAAAAAAGTATGTAACTCATCTTGCAGTGGACTACATACGCTTCAGTCCCCGCGACTAACTCGCAATAACCAGAATTCGAGCTAAGTGCTGAGCTGTGCGAGAGAATAATACCGAATTTTTTGCACAGCTCAGCACTATCTTTGATTTCAGGTTATTCTTTACGGTAACTGAACCGTAATTCAGAGGTGGATACTTACGGTGAATGTCAGGCAAGGTGCAACACTTTCTACGCTTTCGAATGTCGTGTGTTTCAAAAGGATTTATATTCGGCCTGAGCCACTCAATTCAAACAAAGGTTTTAAAACAATGTGCATCTACAGACAGGGCCGTCGCTAGCGTCAGGTAGAGAGGGCAAGCCCCCCCCCCCCCTCCCCCCAAAAGAATTGGTATAGCCATGGCCCTGACAGAGTCAAACTGCATGCAGCGGTGTCAGCTGGTGCGGTTTATGGTTACAATCTCATCTCAGTGTTGATTGCAAGGCCAAGAAGCTCGTTCTACAAAAATTTACTTGCATTCACGGGATTGTTTTACAGAAAGTGATTGTGTTGTGTATTTTTGACATAATTTGTACAAGATTAAAGGGGCGTTTTTTCGATTATTCTAATAACTTTCATAAGAGCTCGAACAGGTCTTGGGGTTTGTTCCGTGTTTTTGCATACAGATAACAGAAAACTAAAGAGTAAAGACAAAGTTCTTTTTTTCTATACGAACCTACGACCAACTTCTAACTTTGAATACGCGTTAAACCGTACTGTTTGTCTGTAATTAAAAGGAGAACTAGAATGACTTTTATGAGCTGGGAACAAACCAATTTTACTTCCCAATAATTCGACTACATGTAGACACTGGAACTAGACGGACATTTATCTTTAACAGCCCAATCTAGATTTGAAAATGAATCATTCAGTTCCACTGTTATCAGTCGGCATGTTTATGCTCTTACTCGATCACCAATTGATACTTTTGTGCATCAAAATGTTTTCTGTATTGGGTCTCCAATTTAGTTTCAATTCTGTAAACCCTAAATAATGCTCCGAACTTTGCAGTCACTGGTGACCCCCCTGGGTTTCCTGTTCTGGACCATGTTCCAGGAGGACCCGTTCCAGTGGCACCCACAAGGACACGTCAGCACCTGGTTCAGTATCGGCGGCCTGGCTCTGATGGTTCCCGCCATTTTCCTCTATAACACTGGGTGATTATTATGGAATTACACTGCAGGGTCGTAACGAGGTATCAACGGCAAAAAATGCTCTGGGATCAGGGATCAAGCGGATGGGATCAGGGATCAGAAGAGAACTAAGAGAATACGGGGCCAATTTCTCGAAATCTTTTTGGATTAGAGATCTATTTGCAGAAAATTTCGGGATCAGGGAACAAAAATTTGTCTAAAACAATTGTATCAAAGCTCTTGAAATATACCTCGTTATGACCCTGACACTGCAAGCTTACTTGTTGTTGTATTTAATAAAACAATTATTCTCCCCGACCTTCTGAATATTAGCAGATTATAACAACAGATTAGCGCTCATCTGTTATTTAGCAGCTAATATTCAATGCGGTCTCGTAGAATAATTATTAAATGGTTCTTGACTACTGCAGCGAGAAATCACAAGCATCCCAAGCTTGGTAAGCGATATAAATATTATAAATCTTTGTATGGGACAGAATGACGAGTTCTCAAAATCCTTGTAAATTGGTGCAAACGACACTGATAACGTTTTCTTGACATAGATATTTGTTGCTCCCTAACCTTGTGTCATCCATGCCCGTGCTTTGGCCGTTAGAAGGATGACACAAGGGAGAAAAGCTATGGTAAGGTAACTCTGCTTGTGCCGTTTACACCAATTTACGGCGGTTTTGCGAACTCGATATTTGTTTCCGTGCAGGGACTTGTGAAACCTATTTCGCTCTACTGGGCATAACTCTGAGCTTGGGCTACCTGTTAAGGTATCAGGAGCTTTCTGAAAACCTTTTCGACAAATTACAAAGCAGGTTTTTCAAAGACATTCCGAAAACGTTCAAAAGCTCGCCAAAACTTTCTAAAGACTATTTTGACACTGGTTCCTATAAAAGAATCCAAAGATTTTCTACAAAGAAGATTGTACGACGGCTTAAAGAAATAAATTTCATTATCTTGTGTTAAAGTACTTTATTTTTTCCTTTGCGGTCACAGTAACAAATACTGAATTATGATTGGTTCTTAGTGTATTCGCGAGCGGGCAAGATTTTCCTATCTCTGACCACGGTCACAGTAACCTGCGCTGCTTCGCCTCTGGTTCGCC
>JAOBRG010339515.1:0-14660 GCA_027574985.1 Umimayanthus nakama | reverse complement strand
TATTGTTGTTGTTGTTGTTATTATTATTATTATTATTATTATTATTATTATTATTATTATTATTATTATTATTATTACTATTATTAGTTAGTTTTGCTGCTGCTGTGGTCATTACCTGAAGCCAACTGGCCAGACTACAGAGTATGAAGTCCCAGTGGGCGCTCTTAAGGTTCGCGGCCGAGTGCCGGATGGCCAGCTCCATGACGTGCGCCAGGCTGCAGTTGAACGACACCAGACTCATCGGGATTTCGTCCGCTGACCAGCTGAACAGCAACAGGTCCCCTCGAGAGTCCTTACACTCCACCAGCTGGTCCAGCACGTCCACCAACGTCAGCTCGTACTCCAGGAGCGCCTCCTCCCGGCCACCCGCCAGTACCGGCCACCGGCGTAGACACGCGGCCACCACCGACAGGCTCATCGCCATCCCTGTAACCCGTCAATCATCCCACCGTTAATTCAAGATTAAGGTCTTGGCCTTATACTAAGTTAGTTCGTATGGGGTTTTAGGCGGGCTTGTAATGGGGAGATGGGGCGGGGGGAGTCGGGCTTATAAGCGGTAGATAAAACATTTTGAAGTGACCAGATATTTTCTGAAAAATAAACTGAAACTAACATACGAGGACATAAATGTTTCCCTAAGGCTAACACGTATTTGTCGCGAGCTACAAATAATAGAAATGTTAACGCGGCCACAATAGTCAAACTCATCGCCACCAATGCAATCCAACATTCACAGTCAGCCCTCTGTAATTCCCAACTTGAAGCCCTGGCCACTTTATATACAAGTTCGTAGGGGTTTGAACCGGCTTATAAACTGGGGGAGGGCTTACATATGGGAAGGAGCTATAAGCGCAATTGATACGTCGTTTCCAAATGAGCAGATACAGTGATCTGTAAAATATACTGGTTAACTAACAAACTGGGATCTATGGCGCTCCCTTAAAGTACATTTTTCGCAAGCAACAACATGCAACAAAAACATCACAAAACTTACTAGTTACTACCCAAGCGGAACTTGAAACATTGATTTTTTTCATGAGTATGAACAAAGATCGCATAAACAGATATTGTATCTTCGTGTGTCCGAGGGAAAAAAAATACGCAACAACAAATTCACATTTACGAGACATTTAAAAGCGATGATCGCAAATCAAATCAATTTTCTACCACAAATCGTTGACGCCAGTAAACTAAAAACTGAAACCTCGTTCAAACTCCGGTCAAAAATCAAGAAAACCAAGTCCTGGAAAACTAAATCGGGGTTCAAGACAATGCTAAACAGTTCTTGCATTCTCTTGATTCAAAAAAACAGACTAGAGAATAATGGTTATTGAAAACAATTCAGACATGGCAGCAGTCTTCTATAAGCCTCGTTTCTTTTTCAAAGTCACAGCAACAAATAGTAACTATAAAGAAAAAAACGAGATTCTCACCAGCGTTTTCCTTGTCTTGGCTGAGAAGACCAGTGTACTGTTCCTCTAACAGCTTCACGTCATAGATAGTTTGTACAGAGGGCAGCTGACAGACCAATGTCTGGCAAATGAACTCGTCTCCACTGGCCAGGCCCTGCACCTCGGCCAGCGATACCTGCGTGTCGATGGGCGTGTCCATAGCTTGACAGGAACGAAACACGTCGGAGAGAACAAGAGCCCAGATATTGCCGTGAAGTTTTGATTTATTGACAACTTCAGAAATGAGTTGATCTGTTTGGCGACACCTCTTCAAATGAGCCAAGGAGATGCTGACGTGCTTGTCCAGTTTGGAGAAGCACTGTAGCACAAGGGAATACTGCTTGCTGCTCGCAATTATCTGGAAAGATAAAAGTGGGGATTAGCTTTGCCTAAAGTAAAGTAAAGTTGTGCATTTATATAGCGCCTTTTCCATATGAAGATGCTCAAAGGCGCTTTACAATGATCAGGTTTACCCACAGCGGACCAAAAGCAAATTTACAAAGGGATCCATGTATGCTGGTACTCATTTTACCAAACCCGGAAGGGTGGAAAGCTGAGTGAACTTTAGTGAGAAACGAGGCCAGCCAAATATTCAATCCTCGAACAGGCCGGGGATCGAACCGGGGACCTCAGGGTCGGGAGGCAGAGATCTTTACCACTGCATCAACATTATTTACATGTGTAAGTAAACAAGAAGGACTCGACTACCTCTACTGCCTTCTTAGACTGCCTACGCCTGTGCGTATCAGATTACTTTTTCCCTTTAAGTTGCAAATTAGCAATTGTATGGTATAGACAAAAGAGTCGATGTTGTTGGAGCATAGACTGAAATATGGTCAAACTGTTGTACATTCACGGGTATTAAATAACTGAAATGAAACAGGTGATAATCAATTTCAATGCAGTCTTCTCGATTGGCGAAAGGAGTGAAAGTGTTCGGTACCAGCAAAACTCTCGAGCCCGATAATAATCTGGGATGTAAATGGTTCTTTCGATCGTCCCAGTCATCTGAGAGCGATTTCTATGTCATATTTTCTGCCCCTTTGCAATCGCCCAAAGTTGGGATGGAACTATGATCACAGTGGTTCTGATCGTTCGGATAATTTGCAAATCGTACCAGTCGCCCGGTAAGCTTTTCACTTGATTTTCATGATCGCTTGAGCACAAATCGAAACGACCAGGGCAAATCGGAACAACTCGAAAAACTAAAAAGAAACAAGGTTCAAGGATTTATGCACAGGGTTCTTCCATTTGGTCAGGGCAAACTCCACGACTTTTCCAGGTATTTTCAAGGTCTGTGGAGCTTTTTCAAGGTCTTGGTGTATGGGTAAACTTACGATAATACCCTCTCAAACACAGAAGCATCCATGTTGCTCATTCCTTTTTTGACGCACTTTGATCTTCCTTAATAGTAGGAAGTGTTAATACTTTTCTATTATTATGTACTGTAACAATATCTCGACACAAAGTGCCAGCGTTTCACAGTAACTTGGAACGAACTGTAGTACCTCTTACAAAATAACTTTAAAAGTACGTCTGTTTAATAAACTTCACATGGTCTGTTGACTCGAACTCAAGGATTTTTACAGCTTCCTATGAAAAAACCTCGGTTTTTCAAATAACTCCAGGCCTTGAAGGTCAAATCCCCAAATCCTGCATGCAGTTGAAACTGTGCCATGTATACCATATCTTAAAAGAAGCCGGTCATCTAGAGTATTCAAGCAAGAGTACTTCAGTTAAGGAAAGCTTTTCCAGGTACATAATATCGTATTAACTTTGACACGCAAAAGCGTACTTGAAAACAACTGAAATCTACTCTCATATCGTTGCTTACACTGAAGGTAGTTACAGAAATGTGCACATATAAGCCGATGGCCATAGTTTCTTTGCTACCAAATGTAGCGCCGGAAAAACAAGTTTGCAGATCTCTATTCGCATTGGTTGTTTAAGACGCTATGTTTGCTTGCTTTCTTTGGAACCTTTTTCCCTCTATCTACATAACCTTTGCTGAAACAGTAGTCTTTCCTTTCAGTGTCAGTTTGAAAAACGTAAGTTTGGAGAGGGTGGTATTTAATTGCGTGCAGCTTACCTCACTTTCGGGTGTCTGACCGAGACCTGAGACACACAGACACCACTGTCGCAACCACATCATCTCCAGAACCAACCGGATGACGTCACTGGTTCGCGAGTTCATCTCTGTTAGGATCTTCACGGTGAATGCCACAAATGATGTCATCTTCTGATGTTTGGTGAGTGTCGTCATAGCCTCACTTTGAGTAATAGCCTTGCTGATGGGAGAAACTATCGGGAGTCTTTGTTCCAACACGGGTTGAACCTCCCACAGAACCTGGAAAAACATGCATATTTTATCACACTGCTGCCTTAACTGCATTCACAACAAACACTAAGCATGACTACTTTAAACTTTCTCATAATAAAACGCCAACAAAAGTTAAAACGTACTGATGGTAAAATGTTTCAAAGTTTGAAACCTACAAACGTCCTGGAAATCAGGCGTATGAAATGCAGGAAAACATTGCATGTAGTTATACACTGTTCACTTTAATTAAGCGATTCCCAGAAGGAAAGGAGCAAAGTAAAGTAAAGTAAAGTGGTGCGTTTATATAGTGCCTCTTCCATGTGACACGTTTACCCCCAGCGGACCAGAAGCATATATAGGCGCAAGTGGCAGCCGCTTCAAAGCGGTCCATGTATGCTGGTACTTATTTTACCGACCTCGGAAGGATGGAAAGCTGAATGAACTTTAGCGGGAAAGGAGGTCACCCTCGACCAGGCCAGGGATCGAACTGGGGACCTCAGGAATGGGAGGCAGAGATCTTAACCACTACGCCAACCCCTCCGCTATAAAAAAGGAGCAAAGAGAAGGCTTGTACTCGTTTGTTAAGATGAGGGAGGAGGTTCAAATTTTTACTATCAGTACTTCTCGCCCGAAAACTGTTCCGCTAAAATATCTTAAGTTGGTACTGGCACGTGCTGCTAGGTTTTCAAGGGTTCTGAAAAAAGAACTCGATTATTTTCACGATAAGTAATTTCAATAAAACTCACTGGTTATTAAGCACAGTCATACAAAGTTTCACAAAGCGTGGCCTCGTGAATTGGTTCGTGTCCAGACCGAAAAGAATCATGGTTCAGCTAAAATGAAGCAAATATGCACTAAATTAAGAGTTTCCACTGATTTTAGAACATATAAATGAAGACAATATAAAAGATAATCTGAACATTTCATTGCAGATAATTTTGCAGTATTGAATTTTTCTTATTTTCTAGGTGTAGTTTCCAAACGAGTTGTAATGTCAGATTGGT
The DNA here is from genome assembly GCA_027574985.1 of Umimayanthus nakama. Taxonomy (NCBI): domain Eukaryota; kingdom Metazoa; phylum Cnidaria; class Anthozoa; order Zoantharia; family Parazoanthidae; genus Umimayanthus; species Umimayanthus nakama. The sequence continues at coordinate 9,885 of JAOBRG010339515.1, read as the reverse complement.
TAAAAGTCCAGTGTAACACTATCCAAGGTGGGTGCTTGCTAACGATTATTTTCACAATTGTGGGAAAACAGTTTCATTAGCAGCACAATTAGTACAAGCATGTACTTACCTTTGAAGATAAGTCCCTCCACATGGAAAACTCATCTTCTGTCGGAATAATGACTTGCAGAATGGCACCGTCAATCAAAAACTCCCCACACTCGTCATTATTACTCAAATTGTTGATGTTATCTGTTAGTCCCATGGCTGCCTCCGCCAGCTCCTCGATTCTGGTGAACAAACATAAAGTTCCATTTTTTTTACCAACTCTAAAACTAAAAAAACTAAGCAACTTCCTTGGCGTGAAAAAAGCTAAGTTTGAAATCGGTTCGTCAAAAAGACCGTCTGATGTAGTTGAGGGCCTAATAAAAGACATAATAGTAATAGTAATATTAATAATAAGAAGAAGAATATTAAATAATAACAATAACAATACACTATAGCAACTATAATAACGATAAAAATAACAACTTTAGCCACTAATATGCTGTTGCCATGTGTTGTTTCATGTTTAGTCTACAAGAACAAAGGTATAAAAAATGTGGGTCGAGTCTTGATAGATGATGACATCTGTTTTACGTGGCTAAAAGAGTTCTTCCGCATATTTACGCTACTTGTTAAAAATTCAGCCCAAGCCTCGTTTTCGCCGAATCCGACATGTACATGCAGCGTGCATGGTGGTAGTTCTTAACAATTTTGCTGCTTTTGGCATTTGTTCGTGATGCAATTGGTTCGACACTAAAGGGGTGTTTTGGGGCGCAATAGGCTGGTCTGACATGAAGGATATCTGATAAAAGGAACATCAAGAATACGGTGGCAAAATAGGAAAAACAGTAATTCCTGATTTGTTACAAAAGAGAATGAAAGAAATGAAGCAACCTACAAACTTTGCTCTAATGCAAACTACTTCTGGGCGACTCTTTATCACCTGCATTTGCAAGTTCAAAACAAGAACAAACGGATGAAAATGTTTCCTTTCACTAAACGATCGTGTTACCAACTTATTCGTTTCACAATGGAGACTGAAGATTTGCTCTGCCAACACCATCCGCATCGGATGGTCTCGTCTAGAGAAGGATTTCGTATATTTAAACATCTAGGCCAAACATTTTAAAACACTTTCTAACCTTCCAAGGTCGTCGCACAACTCCAGGCCTCTCCTCAACACCTGGGCTGCTCTTGAGATCAAGACAAACACCAAACTGTCTGGCCCTCCTCCAACTGATCTGGAACTTGCTAAATTGACACCAGCCTCCCATGTGCTCACCAAGGCTTTGGAAACTGAACAACAGTTTAAGGTATTAATTACAACTTAACTCTATACAAATTATCACCTGGGGTACAACACTTGTATCTGTTACCATTCTAAAAATGACAAATTTAAGATATAAAATTTTCGTTTTAATAAATAAAAAAAATACCAATATGTGTAAACTGTTGAAACAGTTTGTCAGTTATACAATATGAGATTGTGCCTTCTGTAGGTTGCCCTAAATGTAAAGCAAAGACAAGAAATATGAGACATTTTCTTCCAATGCATGATTTATATTTCCTTCAATAGAGTGGCACTACAGGTAAGTTGCAAGACGAAAGTCCCCTAATTCATGTTGTCTTCTATGTACCGTAAATACTTTAAACATTTTCAGGCCGAAATGGTTTTTCCTTTGTTAAGAACTATATTAAATTAAATTGATCAAGAGTCCTGTCTAAAAACGTACCGTCAGGGTTGATGCTTTGTGACAGATGTAGCTCAAAAATGGAAAGCAAGATCTGCTCCAAGCACGATGGGACTTCTTTAACCTTTCAAGAAGAAATAAGCGGAAAAACGAAGAGTTGACGCTGAAGTGTAGCTCAACAAACAGGTGAAACTATTATCAACTCACATTGAATCTTTCACCTGTTCAAAATTGATGAGACAGCTCCAGCCTGAATTGCATGTGCTAAAAGGAAAGAGAAAGAGAAAGGAAGGAAGAAATGGGAGGCTAAGGGCGCTCGAGAGTTGCTGAGCATGCATGAGAGAGCGTGAGTACGTGAAAGTGGCTGAACGCACACGAGAATGGAAGAGAGTGCACAATAATGCATGAGAGTGAATGCGAGTAGATGAGAGTGCATAATAGTGCATGAGTAGATGAGAGTGAATGCGAGTAAATGAGAGTGAATGCGAGTGGATGAGAGTGAATGCGAGTGCATGAAAGCTAGAGGTCTCGTGGTCGTTTGATCCCGGCTTTAACGCATAGATATATAGACAAACGTATTAGAAAGAAAACAGAAACATTTAAACTAGTTTCTATCATTCGTAAACGTAAGGATCGTAAGGAGATTATTGGTGAAAGAGAACGGACTAGCATCAAGAAGTAATAACAGGCCGGTTTACTACGCTTACTCTTGCTTCAAAAGATTTAGTGAATGACTGTAAAACTGCCAACAACTGAAGCAAGTCGTCACTCCTGCTGCGTTCGCCCAACTGCAAAACTCGCAAGAAAAATTGGAGAACAACATCCGTAGTTTCGTCATCCAGCAAAGATTCTAGGAAAAAGAACAAAACTTCTGTAAATTTACTCGTTACACCTCCTGCTTGATAGTTACGTACACAACTTCAAAACTACACTTGTAAACCAACCTGGTTGGGATTCACGTGGTACGCAAAGCTCCAGAATTTTCCAGGCTGCGCTCCGCTCAACACTTGAATAAACCGTTGTGGAAGACTCCGACCCTTCACGCTCAGGCACAAGGAGGGACTTAGTGATTTCGCGCACTCTTCTACCAGCCGAGATTCCTTGTAACCATGGTAACAATAATACAGAGTTCTGCTGGCAGCCCTGGTAAAGAAGCAAGTTTAATATCGAAATTCGTAAGCTATCCATAAAACCTGTAAGAGACAATACGAGGTCATATAGAAAGCGATTCACATCCATGCACCAAAAAACTAGACTCAAGTTGTGTGGGTTTTTCAAGAACTTAACAAAATACCGTTCGGTAAGTAATTCCCTACACTGAAATGTTTGCATGCTTCGATCTAAATGAGTATTACCAGAATCGTTGAGTCCGACTGACTTGAAATGATACAACCGATTACATTACAGGCGATCTAATTAACCAACTGAGATACGCAACCACAGCGTCAGAAATCAATAGACAAACCCAAGGCATGTTTAACTTGTTCAGCTACTTCCCTTTAAATGAACAAAACTTTGATCTCGGGAGTCCATTAATTACTATTATTGTTACAGTTAGCTTTCAAAGTTAAGCACAAATCGCATAAAGTCAACTTGAGTCCTTATTTAGTTCGAAGATACTATGAGAGTGCGATACAACTGATGCGCTCCAATGGATACAAAACGGATGCCTTTTGTAGAAAGAACTCTTACCTTCTCCACCAAGATACGAAAGAAAGTGACTCTGTCGTCTGCCTGCAAGAAACAAAACATAAAAATATTAGAAACCCAGATTTACTAGAGATCTGGGTTTGTCGTTTAAGTTATGGTCTGAGTGAAAACTAGGCAGGCCAAATGCATAAAGGTGGAAAATTTGATTTTGTTTAAGCCGTTTACCCCATTAGCTAAAACATGAAACTCAGCTATCAAATATATTTATCAAGTTCAGGTTCACTATTTCAATGTTTTCAGTGAAAAATCCACTGAGTTTTTTAATGCAATAAAAATTCCATGTGGGGAACATAGAAAATTCGAGTCTTTTTCTTGGCTATTGTCTGGAATCTTAAGTACCACAAACGAAATGTTGGTTTAAAAAAGGGTTCAAAACCCCTTATTTCAAAGTCATTTTGTGCTTAGGTTAATACGTTTTCAGTATGAAAATTTTAACCCTCTAATGTGGGAAAAGTGAAATGCTACAGAACAAGAAAGGTTGCCTACATCTTATTACAGGGACCGCGGAAAAAGGGGGTGCCAGAATAGGGGGGAAGGCGGGGAGGGTACGTGCCCCCATTATTTTTAGAATTATAAAGAGTAAGAAAACGTGTCTTGTTTTCCCCCAATATCGAGTCACTAATGGTCTCCCCCAATCTCAAAATTACTCCTCAGTCACTGCGTTAAGATCTTTACTTAAAGTAACACCATCTGATTGGGCTACTCAGAATCATTAGCAACCATGGTTTTCTTGCAGTACTAGTTTTACGACAACAAAAGCATGTTTGAAACAATGGTAGAGATTGACTTGACTACAACACGATAAATATGTACAAGACGCCATACTCAACACCTAGTGACAAGCTTTCAACTTATTATGGTATAAAATCACCAATGGAAATACTAGTAAAGTTAAAATGAAAACAACTCATGTTTGAAGTCACTCTTACCTCGAGCACTTTGTTGAGATTCTGTGTTTGTATATTTTCAGGCATCTGCCCGATAACATCATAGATAATATTTGCGACACATGTTAGAAAATTATTGTTCTTCAATGATGTGTGGCCAGAACTAGTAACCAAGGGCAACAGAACAGAGTCTACAGCGCTGACACAGAGGTCCCCGTAGGATTCACTACCGCAACATGACTGATCTTGTGATGGAGCAGTCGCCACTTGTCTTACTAACAAAGCTTTGATCAGCTGCTCGCACACGAAGTGTTCTGTTAGCCTTGAGAGAAGTTTTACATGAAGTAGGGAGCTGTGCTCTACAATCTCAGTTAAGCACACAGTACATATTTTGCAAACTAAATTCAGCAGGTGTCCATTGTAGAGATTTTCTACTTTTATCGAACATGGCAGCTGAAACTTTCCTCGTTCATCTTCAGGTTCATAGTCATGTTCATCCTTTCCACTGAACTTATCTTCTAAAAACATAACTTTGCGCTTTCGCTTACGCGCTGGACACTTCAGGCAAACAAGGAAGTGAGCAACAGATTCCAGCGATGCTTCATTTATCTGGGGAAAGAAAGCACGGGTTAACGAGCGTAAAAAGTCCATAAGCATGCAACTGCCCTACAAATGGACAAAATCTTACCATTAATTAAGTTTCTAATAGAAGATAATAAATTACAAAGCGAGAAATTCTGTAAGCTATCTCACTCTTTTATTCAACGTTTCGTTCCAGTTAGTAATGATGTACTTAAAACAAAATTTGCAACTAAAAGTTTCTGATCGTATACCGTAACGGTAAAACACAGAAAATAGTACGACGAATGTGAACAAGAACGATTATCACAAAAGCTGAATTAGCTAAACGGAGTCTTTAGTGATAATTTGAATAACATGTTGAGCAAACCGGCACTGATCATAACCGAGCTAGACCCAGCTCTCTCCACTGCTGCACAGCATATTCATCGTTCAACTACGTTTTTGTTATACTTACAAGTTTTAAAATTTCAGAAAGAGTTGACCTTACATACTTTAACAACAACTACTTGCGACATTGTCAATATTTTAAGCACTGCACATATTCACGCACTACTACTAACGCTGAGTTGACATAACATACCACAATTAATATTTACAACAATGTCTTCATTTCAAAACTTTGCAAAAAACATGCCAGCTTATAAAACTACAATAGCTAAAATCATTAATACGAACACGATTTAACTCTAAAATAAATATTATTTTTACAAGTATTTACCATGCAAAATTGTACACATCATGTAAATGTTTCCGAGCTAGTGAAGAAATCCACTCAAGAAGTCAGACCTTGCTTTCACAATAAGAATCCGCAAACAGCCAAGTCATCCTCTTTTTAAACTTTTGCTTTCGTTTTAAAGGAAGCTCTCATAACCAAAATTAAACATTCGAATAACTAACCTAACCTTGTTCCACTTAATCTGTTCCAAAGACAATAATTATTGAATGATTATAAATGTATCTGAATATGCTTATATAATGTTAACTATATCTGACCCAGAAGCTTCAAACCAACCCTTGTGAATTAGACCATAGAGGAAACCAAACTAGCACAAGCGTCACGGTTTCACTTTAGGCTCCCTCGAACGCCACAATGAAATCTGTAGTCAGCTCTGTTCTTTCATGCTCATTGTAAAATTATCTTTTGACAAATAAACAAACAAACAAACCTTTTCTGATTGCACGCAGCCCAAGCAAACAGAGGTGCAACCTCGCCAGAAGCAGTGCAAGATCTCCCCGTGTCTCGGTTCCGGTTTCTCCTCAGAACACGTGGTCTCCTCAGCTGGGGCTGCCTGTGGCTCAGTGGTGTCTTGTGCATGTAGTGCAAGAAAAGACAAAAAGTCTGCCAGCAGAGCATGGAAGGTGGAACCTCCAAGCTTGCCTTTACTCTCCAGGGAAATCCTCAGTAGCGGCAACAGCTATAAGGGAGAAACACATTGGTACATGGTGTACATTCACTGTTCAAACAGAACCCCATATTTCAATAACCAAAATTAAACAAAAAAAACATCACTTCAGTTAATGAAGTCATGTGAACACACGTTTTTCACTCTCTTTGACCAGGATGCCAGGTGAAATGGAATGGGTTTAATTTTATTACCTGATTTTATATCAACTCAAAAGAGGACTTAGTTGCTATATATCGTGCCTCGGCGAGTTGTCCCTTGTCAGTAAATGAAACCGATGACAACTTTTTCAGCTTTACATGAACCTTGTAATGTTACCTAGGTCATGTTTATATATACTTGTTATCTCTGTATTTTTTTTGTTAAAGTAACTTCTTTTTAGTTCTTGTATAACTTTAAGCCATATCCATTGTAATGTTTTTGTAGACATCTTCTGTTATGACTCTTAGGAACCCTTTGAAAATCGTTTTAATGAATACGGCTTTCTAATGAAAAATCAGTTTATAGTAAACAAATAACGAAACAAACAAGAGGTTGAAAGTTTAATTTTGAAGAGAAATGAAAAGATAAAAAGAAACGAAAGTTATTCCAATGGCTTAACTACCATGCCGTACCGTGATGTCCACGTGATCACGAGTTGATCTCGCGAAACGCATGCGATGTGTGACACAAAACGAGCTTGACCCTTGCTCCACGGTTATTTTTTAAGGAGTTTCAGAGTTAATAACTTTTTCACACTACTTGACTGTGAGGAACGTACCATTAAGACTTGAATCTAATCATTGACAGACGCTTTCGGTAGTAGATCACTCCGGCAAAATCTTGCACATGAGCAAAACATTTTTGGCTATCTTTACAATAGTTTTTTAATACTGTAAATTGAACAAGATTTTCTCCAGAATCTTCAACCAAGAGTAACGATTTATTGCATATGTTCAAACTTGATGACTAGCTCGACATAATGGAACAACAACCATACGATACGATACGAAGCCGCCATTTGAGGTTATTGTTCATTGGAACTGAAGCGTAAGGGTGTGTTTGATTGACTCTATTCTGAATAGGAACAAACAGAAATAAAAACTTTGTTTAATCTTTTTGGCCGTAACTCCTGCCAAGTTAGAAGAAAAACACAACTGAGTTTTATCTCTCGCCCCAGTCCTTACTTTAAACTAGATATTTGAGTGCTCTGCGAATTAGGAGAGAACTATGCAATTTCGTTTCCTATTCCAGAATAGACGGAATAGATGTAATAGGGTCAATCGAACACACCCTAAGTTAAAAACAGTTAAAAATGGTCTATTCTTTACCTGGTTGTCGATGAGATATTGTTGTCTCTCCCTGAGGAAATAGCTGGCCTCCGATGAAGCTCCGCCTGTGTGCAGCAGGGCGAACCGTAGGCACTCCATAAAGGCCGCGATAACAGCAGCACACTCACTGGGGCTGCTCATAACTTTATCTTGCTGAAGACCCTCTTGAAGATTAGTGAAGAACTCTTTGTAAAAACCTATGTCTGGCGTGCAGGTAATCTGGAACACCATAACATCAAAACAATACTTTTAGAGCAAGTTGTTGATATGGCAGGCCTGAGTAAAAAAGTGATTTGAAGAGGAGATTTCAAAACCCTTTTTCACCGTAGACCTGTTGTATATCCCAATTTTAGTTGTGAGCTCATTGTCTATACCTCCATTGGTTGGGAGGCAGCGTGGTCGAGTGGTTTAAAGTGCTGACTCGCGACCCAGAGATTCTATGTTGGAGTTCTCTGCCCACCAGTCATGCTGGTGTATTTAGCCTTCTGGTCAGCCTCCCTGCCAGGAGGGGATTTTAAAGGGGGCTTTTAACTGTCATCGAGCGATTAAACAGGAGCCACTGGCTCGGGAGAATGGGCAACCGCACCCTTTACATCGACGTTAAATAATTTTTTTCTTTTTTCTTCTCTCTTTCAGTATAAATAACGTTTATGATCTAATGACACGTACAAAATGCTTTAGGTTGCAGGTTGGGAAAAGTTTAATAAAAACTGAGTGTATGGTGCTGAGAGGTGTCTTGTTGGGTCTAAAAGTGTCTAGCCCAGTTGAGAGGTGTCTGAATACCTCTTGATACATCTGGGCCCGGTTGCTCGAAGGTGAGTTAGCGCAATTCAGAATTAAATGTTTAACTCACGATTGAGTTTACATCCTTAAAGATTGGTTTGGGCTGTCATTTTGGATTTAAATAACTGGGTTTGCTTCATGTGTTCTTCAATATTGTCTTGGAAAGACCAGATGCATTTCTAGATGAAGGAATTATGTTCAAAGTTTCGCCTAACCCTGGGTTATCTTTAACTCACCTTCGAACAACCGGGCCCTGGTGTACTAAGAAATCCCAAGGTGTCTAGAAGCTTCTGGACACCTCGAGACACCTTTGAACAACAGAGGTGTTTAGAAGTGTCTTGAAGTTCCATGTACATGTAAATACCTCCAGACACCTCTAGACAACTTTGGAATTCGAAGGGCTCTAGAGGTGTCTTTATGCTTGTCTTGATATCTCTGATCACAGGAAGTGTTCTGAAGTTTTTAGAAACTTGTTTTACCAAAATAGTAACTTTACGGAGCATTATGACATTGTAAAACTTTAGAATATTTCAGTTTTTAGGACTGCAAGTCTTTGGCTCAATAAGCCACCTATCTATCTACATTTCTATCTAAATCTTAGTACAATTCAGTGGCTGGTTCCGAACCTCTGATGGAACTTGGCTCACGAAAGGTAGAAGACTGGGATATATCACGGATGCAGAGCCACTCCCACCACTTCGCAACAGCAGCCACAGCTTGGGGAGGATGGCCCTGCGAATGTTGATGTGACTCCAGCAGTCCTGAGAATGACAACAGAATAGCAATTGAGATGAGCGACATAACTAATGTTATAAGTTTTATTGTTGTCACAGTACTATCATGGCTGTTGCTGTTGTTCTTGTTAATACGCATAGTGTGACAATGGTGTCAAATACATGTACATTTATAAGTGTTACATTACAAAGGAGGAATCCACAGCGGTTAGACACTTATGTGCAAGCATCGTGGCAGCAAAAATGAGCATGGCATTGTGACAGCATTAACTAGTGCTGATAGTAATGTTACAGTGCTGACACTCACAGCACTGGAATAGCAGTGGCAGTAACAGTGCTGATATAATGATGCGCGCAAAAGTGTGACAACGAAAGCAACTGACACTGCTGTGACAGCGCTTCAGTTGCCACTACTTTCACAGTGATGTGCATATCACTATCACACTAATGTGAACATTCCTGTCACAGTACTGTCAGTTATTAATAGCGCTGTCACAGCGCTGTCAGTTGTCATCACTACAACTCTAGTATGCACAGTAATTTTCAGTATTGGCATCGATGTTGCAACATTGACAGTTTGCATTGCTGATAACTAATGTTAAGTCTGCCTTCACTGTCACAGTTCTATCTTGGCCACTGCTATCACAGCACAGTTAAGTGCACCACTGTCACAATACTGACACTGTAGCTGTGTTCCTCCTATTATAATAACTCTGTAACTAAAAATACTGTAACTCTGACTAACGAGGACTAAATAAATT
>JAOBRG010339493.1:0-14661 GCA_027574985.1 Umimayanthus nakama | reverse complement strand
CGCAATAGGCCGTGATTCAGGGCAGTGTTCAGCCGTCTAGGACGCGCGCGCCAAGAAACTATTTCGAGCCACCTTAATATAATAAGTTCATGATCAGTAGTAGTTTATTTCACAGTACGGTTTGGCCATGTGATGACATGCGTAAGATTCGGCAGCAATTTTTTGAAAAAAACCCGGCTTCAAGCAGTTTGAAAGAGGTGCTCTTTAGATCTGGACATAGAAACTGATGCAGTCCGAATCGTTTTCTTAGAGTCTCCTAGGGTGCTACCGGACCCCGAAATCAGTGTGTCTGGACAGCGCTGTCCAAGTTCTGGCGTCTTGCTTACCGACTCCTCCTTTCCGTGCACAATGACATAAAGCCGCTTGAAAAGTCTCTCGACGTTCTATCGGGGGACTTAAAAAAACCCACACGATTGTCGATAAGAGTATAGGCTAATGCCGGTGTTGTGGACTGCATGTCACCTCCTCCCCTACAACAGTAAGGGGAGCCAGGCCTAGAAGGGACCACATGTTCTATTACCTGTGCTCCCGCTGAGTACCATACAAGGCTAATGTTGTAAATAAAGAGTTGCAATTGATAATGATATTACTACTACGCTTGCTAATATATTAAAAAAACGTGCCTCCGTTCTCTTGTTATGAACTCTGTTAGATCAAATTAAACTTTGCAATCTTATTTGTGTTCTTGGTTATTCTACGATAACTTGACAACTACCGCTACAGCTTTTACACAGATTTTGAGTACAACAAGTGGTAAATACAATACGAATGAAAAGTGTGATTATTTTAACCAAGTGGGCAAAGAAGTGCCATTTTAGACAAAAATAGCTTAACACTTTTTAAAAATAAATTCTATACACAAAAGAATTACATGAAGTGTTAACTCCAATTTTTTTAAATTAAATTAAAATAACAACGAAAAAGAAATTAAAAGTTTCCTTAACAATTTAACGCGCCCTTTATCACTTTTCTTCCCAAGTTATTACAAGAAGTTTTCGAAATACTTGAGAATCTTTATCACCTATTGCACTGGGTTGTTAAGATTTCAATTGTATACAAATTGAAACCGAGACATCGAGGACTCTTGTTGTTCCACCTTAAGTGATGATGATCGACTCAATGTCGGAAGCAGCTAAGTTGCTGTGTAAATTCGATTCTTTCGTGCTTCCCGTGGTACGACTTTGCTTGTTGCTGGAACTGGTGCTGTTGTCCTCGGCTTGATTCCCGGACTTGCAGCGGAAGATTTCGGAAGCCACGCGCTGGTACTCGCGCCGGAAAGACTTGTTCATCACTCCGTAAATGAAAGGATTTATACTGCTTGAACCGTACAGCATAAACATATACATGATATAAACACGCCTTGGAAAGGCAGACTCACCGAACCCCACATCCACGTAGTCAATGATACAGATTGGTGTCCAGCAGGCCAGATAGCCCACCAGGACCGTTACAAGAGTTTTGGTGATTTTTGCTTCTTCGACGCTTGCTCGAAGCTTCTTTTCGGATGCTTTCGTGAAGATCTTGTTGCTGTTGTTGACAGTGCGGTATATTTTGTAGTAGCAGACCGCTATTATGGCAAAGGCGAATGACACATATGGCACGCCCAGGAATACTGTGTACCCGATGCTAACCTCGAATGGGAAGAAACATGCAGCTTTGCCAGCATAGAATCGGTAGTTGCCCCAGTCGATGAAAAATGGTGGAACGGACGCAAATAAGGCGAATGTCCAAGTGGTGATAATGTAGACGAGGGTCAACTTGGTGGTGAAAATAGTCTTGTGTTTGGATGACCGACAGACACAAATGTACCTGAAAGGGAAATGAAGACGATATTCGTACATGTTAGAATTGGTTCTAAAGTTTTATAAAAGGAATCGGTAATGCCGTTACGGGATTCCTTGAAGTCAACTTGGCGGTAAAATCAATCTTGTGTTTAGATGACCAAAACACAATTATACCTATAAATATGTAAGAACGATGATGCATGCATATTATAGAAATAGCTCTAAAATTAATGTGGGTTACTACTGCAATTGTGGGATTCCTATTGGTCATCTTGAAGGTGAAAACAGTACTGTGTTTTGTGGATGACCGACAAACACAGATATGCACCCGATAGAGAAAGAAAGATGGTGTATGCAAACTAGCAGTTACAGTAAACTTAATGGTAATCATTACTGAAAGTGTAGGATTCCTTAAAGTCAACCAGGTGGTGATAAAAGTCTTGTGTTTAGATGACTGACAAGCACAGATGTATCTGATAGGGAAAGAGAGATGGTGCAGGCATAATAGAAATTACCCGAAAGATATTGCAAGTCATTTCTGCAATTGTGGTTTTCCTTTACGTCGACTTGGTGGGGAAAACAATCTTGTGTTTGGTTGAAAGTTAAAGGAATCATTGCTGCAGTTACTGGATTGCTTGTATTCAGCTAAGAATAATGAAAAAAGTAAGTATTTTGATGACCGACAAACACAAGTTTACCTGATAGGAAACGAAGCTCGATGCGTGCACATTAGAAACTACTCTTAAATTAAATGAAATTTTTGCTACAATTAATGGATTCCTTGTGGCCAACTTAGTGAAAATAGTATTGTTTCTGGATGGTCAATAGACACAGATACACCAGACGGGGAAGAAAGGGATGCATGCACTTTTGAAATTGAAAAAACGTCGAAGTTATTGGATTTCTTGTAATTACCTTCGTAGTGAAAATAGCATTGTGTTTGAATGACATTTTTACTTGATAAAAAAATAAGAGATTGCTCGTTTACTAGAAAATACTCGAGAGTAAATGGGATGGATCTTTACTGCAATTATCGCTTTCCTTGAAGTCAACTTGGTAGTTAAATAGTCATGTTTGGATGATCGACAAACTCATTTTTTCCCATAGGGTTAAAAAGATATATGTATATCTGAAATTTCTCAAAGTTTAAAGGCAATCATTACATGCAACTATTGGTTTCCTTGAAGTCAACTAGGTGGTGAAAACAGTTTTGTTTTTGGATGACCAACAAACAGAAATTTACCTGGCGGGGAATGAAAGACGATGAATGGTAGTCACTAGTATAGCAACCTTTATATAAATAGGCTAAAACCATTCAGTTATAAAATTAAATGCTATCAGTTGGTACCCCCTGCATGCACAGAGATTACCCTAGATCACTATTTCATTGAAGTCAACTTGAAAAAAACAGCCCAGTTCTTGGCTGGTTGACAATCACAAATGTAGCTGATGTAGAACGGCGTTACTCACATAATAGAAGTTCATGTTCTCTAAAGTTAATGGGAGTTATCACTGCAACCGTAAAGCTCCTTGTATTATGTCACCGACCCCAATCATGTTTTGCAGTTGAGAGAAAGGCCAAAAGCAGCAGAATTTCGAATGGCTTAAAGGATGTGGGAGGACCTCGTTAGTTGCTATAAAACTAGAAGACAGGAAAACGTCCAGCCATTAGGTTGCTTTTTGTTCTGTGCACGGATTATACTAAAAATATTCACTGAATAAAACTACTAAAGAAAAGTTCTGATACTAAATAAGCGTTGCATTACCTGTTAACTGCAATCAGAGCCATAGTTTGAAGGGAATTGATACCAAATGTTAGAATGCAGAACCCCTGAAGGCTACAGGGGAACGCCCCGTAGACATCATGTCCTGTCGCCAACACTCCAACGGTCAGCGGCATTGGGATTGTAACCATGCAAATGTCAGAAATGGCCAACGCAATGACGAACGTGTTCGGGATTGTACGTAGCCGCCGGTTCCGAGCCACGGAGTAACAAACAAGAAGATTGCCAAATAAGGCGATGACATTAAGGAGGGCCATGAAACCAGCTTCCAAGCCCACAAGGACTGTCGGTCTGTTTGCAAGCTCCATTGCCATTGTCCTTTCCTGAGTCATGGTGAAGCGCAATGTTAACCTGAATACAAAATACGAAAACTTGTTTTGTGGAGAGTATATATATATAAATATATATTCTTTAAGAACTAAAACATGATGGTTAAGAACGAGGCAAAATTTGCAAAATTAAAAAAATTGTTTAACTGTAAAACTCGGTTGCTACAGTTTAACGCTCTGTGGCAATCGTTAGTTTGAAAAAAATGTAAGAGGGACACTTATGGAGGCTTAAAACTATAGTTGAAAAAAAAAACTTGTTCTCAAGCCGGAATTTGGTGAATAAAGATCCCAACTTCTTGCCAAGTGCAGGCATCATATTAGAACAAGTCAGTTTATGCAACTAATTTTAAATCTCCTTAAGTGCCACTTTTATCAATTGTGAGGTGCAGAGCACTTTTAGCCACTTGTATGTGACATGTTTATTTACTTGAAACGTTTGATACCATTTATATTTTTAGTGAAATTTATTTTCATAAGTTCGACATTTCGTTGTTATCTTTGATAAAAAAAAACCAACAACGGCAACAGCACTTGACCGTAAAGTTGTAATCTTACTATCTACTCAAAGTAATTAGCAATATTGCTGCTTATTTTATACTAGCAAACTGATTTTTATAGTTTGTTTCACTTCTTCCTAGAAAAATACGATGAACAACGATCTTAGGTCGACAAGCTACGTTTCCGTTTTCTTCCTTTTTTATCTTCCCCATTATTAATAATGCTATTGTGAGCCTTTATTAATGTCAGACTCAAAATGCATTTGACCACTTAATTCTATTAACGACGTAAAAGGCATAAAACTCGTACAGATAACTTCACATAACTGTGATAGAAAAGAACACACACCTTTTCAAATGATGGTAATCAGAATGCCTCCAATGCAGCAAACTCTTCTTGCAAAGCTTTTCACAGCTTTGATTGTTACCACTTGCACTTCTGCAGAATAAGGAAAAAAAAGAGACAGGTGCAGTTTATTATACCAAACGTCAATTACCTTCAAGTAAACAAGTTCTTGTAAAATTAAGAGTAAATAAAATTACCTGATCCTTACAAACTGATCTTTTAGTCATTTTTCGCTTTCAACTTTTGCCGACAAATGTTTTTGTTGATTTTTGTTGTGTTCCAGGTATCCTCGAGAGTATTAGCCAAAAAGCTACTCCGTAATTTTGAGTCAAGATAAACTTTGTATACGTACGTATGTATGCATAATACAACTGACCAAGACTTAGAAGTGATCATTCTTTAAATGCAAGAAACATTTGAAGTTATTTCCTTTTATATTACAATTAAATACGATATGGTTTCTCTTATGACTACTAAAAGCATCAGGTAAATAAAACACGAATCTTGTTATAAATTCATTTTTTATATACCTTAATTCAGAGGCGCCAGAGTACCGTCAGTTTGTGAATCTATTTGGCACCGGAGGATTTCCGTCTCTCAAGGAAAGCCAATTCGATTAACGAGTTAGGGTAAAACTAATCTTTAACTGACAAATCGCCGCGCCTAGGGTTCGCATATCTTAAACAAGAGTACGTCGTATCGTCTCACTTGCTTCAATAGTTCCATTATGGCGGCTGGCTCAACAAAGTGTTGACTATCTATCGATCGTTTTAGCCCATCGTGGCCTGTTGTAAACGCAATCAATTCGTGGTATTGTGACTCAGACAAAGAGACACACGGCATAGAGCCAGGTAATATTGAATTTCTTGATAGTTTTAATTAAAATGAATAGGACGACCGCCGCTTTAAAATGCATTCACAAACCGACGATGTGCTGGCGCTACTGTTTTCTGTTGCGAAATGTATTTACGAACCACTTAAAATAATGCAAGTTTCCAAAATTTCATATTGCAAACTTTTAATATTCACTGTTAATGGGTACACATATCAGCTGGTTCGGCTTAATCCATAAAAACTTTTGCCTTTGATTTTGATAAAAAAGAAACACACACACACAGGAGCGCTCGGGGGGCTCGAGGGGAGAAGGGGGCTAAAGTGCCTCTCATTTGTTCTTAAACTTACTATCTGTGTTTAGCCGTCTGAAGTGCATGCAGTCTATGGCTACCAATATCCAAAGAAACCTTTTAGAAAATAAAAGGTTTTTTTTCGTTTCAGGATTTTGCAGCTATTAGTCATGTCCACGGTAGACCGAATAGGTTTGCTTTGTATTACGGTTATCGAAATGATTTTTTGTAATAAACTATAATAAAGTATTTGGTTTCTAAATGCAAATTTGAAACTGAACTGATTCGGCTACTGTATTTTGAAGATATATGTGAAACCGAAATTTAGTAACCCTTCAATCCAGTCGCTTTACTTGCTTCACAGCCGGGTTTTTTTCCTAGGAAATCAGCGGTCAAAGGGAAAAATTTCGGTAACACATGAGGTAAAAATTTGGTATAATCGAAATACCTTGCTTCGCAGGTCAATAAGTAAAGTTTTCTTTGAAATTTAACGTTTCCATAGCATTGTACAACAAAAAAAATATCCATTTTTTCCAATTATCGTAAAAAATACCGCTCATTAACCAATGTTTTATAACTTAAATTAAGCACATAAATTAGCCCGGGAAATGACTTGGATTTCATATGATCGTGACGAACAATTAACTGTTTGTTTACAAAAACAAGCTTCACGAAAGTTTAAGTGAAGTTGCTAATTTCTTAGGTTTTTGCTTTGGTGATAGAGCTGACATTAATCTCACTTGAAATCATGCAAAATCAGACTTGGCAAATCTAATTTAACTTCTTGAGACTTTTGCAATGTTACGGAAACAATAAAACCTTCAAGATTACGAAAACCTTAGCAGCCTGAAAAAAAATTGGTAAATTTTTTTCTGTTATGACAAAAATGTTCTTATAACAATAAATAAAAACTTTTAGATACTGTCAAAACTGTGTCTGGCAAACTGAATGGATTTCCGAGTCAACTCAACCAATTAATTAAAAGAAATCGGAAACGGTTGTTTTTTGAGAGTTCCCGATCTCTCAAAATGTTTTTTGAAAGCACTATGTTTCTTTTCTGTTTTGGCGTTTGCACTGTATATTTTAAAAAGAACAAATTTCAAAGAGAACCATCTTTGAACGCAGGGTAAGCTTTGCATGCGAGTCCTACAAGCAACTCTGCAAGTTAATACAAGAAATGAAACGCTTTTTTTCGAGGTTTCCCGATCTCTCAAATATAGTTTGAAACCAACTTTTTTTCCTTTTTTGTCGTTTGCACTAACTATTTTAAAAAAAAAACTTCGAAGAGCACCACCTTTGCTAGAAATTCCAGTCATATTTGTGTGTAAACGGCATGCTCTGAGCTGAAGCGATCAGATGAAGACTCTTGCTTTAATTTACATACTTTATAAAAGAAAGTATGAGTGTGTGAAACTGCAAGATATCTTGATATTCTCCATTTTAGAATGAGATGAAAGAGGGATATGGTATTGATTGGAAAGGCTTCAGTTGTCAGTAGTACGATGTTTCGTACTCGATGGAAAAGTGACATCAGTTTCTTTTAATCTTCTTTTACCAGAAGTTTTCCGCAAAAGGTGAACAGCTTGTTATATACTTATCTGCAAAGACTAGCCGCCATTGCTAATATAACAGTTGGAAAAATGATGAAGGTTAAGAGCTTCAGACTGAAATAATAATTGAAATAACTTTGTTAAGCAATCAAGCTTGTATGGATGAAATATTTTACCAATTTAGAAGATTCTGAATGAAGCAAAGATGGACATCTTAGGCCTAGTTTAGATATCATGCTTTCACCACACCGACCTCAATTCCATTTGGCGCGGTGTCTGGCACGGTCAAAGCACGGTTGCAATTTAGACAGTACGTGATACCCAATTGATTATCTAACGATTAGGTTCGAATTCGGTGATGAACTAGCATTGGCACGCTGTCAAAATTGAACCGATCTTTTACCGTTCCGCACGCTCAGGTTTACCTCGCCAAGTTCTGGCACAGTGCTTAATAAATACAACGTGTTAATTTAGACATCGAGCTTTCAACGAGCTTTCACCGCGTCAAATCGAAATAATTTACTTCGGTACGGTGAAACACGATGTCTTAACTCGGCCTAATCCGACTATATAAAAGCAACAACAACGAATCAAAAAGTAAGGAAATGGAAACCATAAACATTTTAAAGCCAATTCAATGGACAGTTATCCAGGGCCCGGTTGTATGAAGAGTGGATAACTTTATCGAGCGGATAAATCGCTATCCAGTGGATGAAATTGATGCATTCTTTATTTTGATTGGACAACGCGCCAGTTTTATCCACTGGATAAGGATTTATCCACTGGGTAGAATTATCCACTCTTCGTACAACCGGGCACAGAACTTGTTGCTTTAGTGCCAAACTGCTCTATTTGCAGGACATATTCAATTAAAGGTATTCTGATGCCATAATAGAGATACTCTCAATACCAGCCAAACCTAGTCGTGTCTTGGTAAAACAAATAAACAAAACAAACGAGCAAAATTGAGATGACGTCTGTATTTCTGTTGCTTGGTTGGATTTACTTGTAAGTTTTTACTAGGTCAACAGTATTTGAATCCTCTCATTGCAAGGAATTATCCCGGAAATCAGTCAATCTCATCTCTCTTCAATTGCAAACTAAAACAAAAAAGGTTGGAAAATAATTTTTAGGGTACGTTCTCTAGCAACAAACAAGAGGGCTAGAGATATTGAATATTTTGTTCTAAATTAGTGTAAGAAGCAATTTTACCGATTTGGTCTCTCCTTTGAAATCAACATTTTTGCTAAAACTCAGTAAAGGTTTCCTAAAAACTGCAAAAGGCTGAACAAACATATTTGGGAACCAAATTCGCCTAAAAGGTTTGTATTGGAAAAGGCACAGTATTGAGTTAGCGGATCAAGATCCGCCAATGGGTGAAAAAGCAGTTTAGATAACGTCGACAGTTGTCTCACGGTTCAGCAATGACGAAGAAACAAGCATTTGATAATAGGCTAGAATCGAGAAGGCAAGAAAGGCGTTTCATAAAACTAAACAAAGTGTAGAGATATAAAGATACGATACGTAAACAAAGATAGAATATTTTAGATTTTGCTATGAGCTTCTGATTTAACATAACAGCAATTCTTGTTTCTTGCTGTGAATTATGGAGAATGACCCATCCGTGACTGCCAGAAAAACACACTTATATCGACTTCCTGTACAGGCAAATTCCTGAGATGAACCCTCAAAATAAAGTGTGCTAACGGAAGGTTAGCAACGAGGAGTTCGAAATATAAATAAAATAAAGAAAAGGAAAAAGAAGAGAAAGAATTCAGATGCCAACAGGAACTTGTGCTGGCATAGTCTCAAAAAGAGAATTGATAAAAAGAACGACGGCGAAAAGCATGGTGCACAAAGCGTTCACAACAGAGAAAGGAAATGATTGTTTGGGTTTAACTCATGAAAGATAATAGTAAAAGTAGCTATTAACAACGTAGGATTGGAACATGAGTTAAAGTTGGTGTCTCATTTCGCAGCCAGGCTATCGTGAAAAAAAAATCTAGAAGATAAGAAGTTAGAGGGTGATTAACTTAACTCACCTTTCATAAAAAGAGATTGTCGACTTTTTCAAATTTTGAAAACTTTGCATCTAAAATATCTGAGCAACTGACAATATAGGGCATCTGCCGAAATACATTGCATCCATATGCATCACTTCTGTCTTTTGAGCTTGATATTATTGCAGCCGTCTAAAAAACTTTTTTAGAAGTCTTCCCATAATGTGTCGCCTTCAACAAGCAATTAAATGGAAAGTTTTTACTTTCCTGTTAAACACCGGAATGAAACGGTAGTCCCTGGCTTTTAGTTATATATTGTTCTGAACAGTGTTCAAGGCTCGAATGTAAATAAGTGCCGCACGTCAAATGAATGCACTTCAACTTTGCACCTGCCGTGTTCAAATATTGCCACTTCACACCTTTGCGAGTAATGACCGCGAGCCTCACGAAATGCAATATCCCTTTTGAAAAACTGTTTTTCCTTGTTCCCTCGGATAGCGGATGCAGATTTAACACACGGAAATGCAACTGCATCTTTTAATACGCAAAAGCTTCAAAACGATCACTCCACCGCTCAGATGATATTTAGAACAAACAACTTCCTTTTTGAAAGGAAATTGCTGTTTCTTTGATAAACATGTGTCTTTATTATAGATATTTCTTTCTCAGTTTAATTAAAGGTTTGTGATTACCTGATATTTTTTATAGCTTT
Organism: Umimayanthus nakama; assembly: GCA_027574985.1. Taxonomy (NCBI): domain Eukaryota; kingdom Metazoa; phylum Cnidaria; class Anthozoa; order Zoantharia; family Parazoanthidae; genus Umimayanthus; species Umimayanthus nakama. The sequence goes on along the minus strand of JAOBRG010339493.1, from coordinate 4,535 downwards.
GTTGTGATTTCAAAACTGTTTATGGCAGGAGTTTGGCAGTAATTGTCTAAACTGATTATCTACAATACAAATAACCACTTGCACCAATCATTTTTGTGTGATCACATTGGCTGCCCTTTTTCTGAGCGACCAATCGATGAAAGAAAAGAGGTTGTATTAATAAAGACAGTCACTGAACATTCTTTCCTCTATCACCGCCTAAAAATATTAAGATTATTTAAATAATCTTTACTAACATGCAAATCTCCAGGAATATATAAGTTCTAACAAACTTGGAATACTTTTTTGTTTATCGGCAAATGAGTGGGCAAAGCATAATTGGAATGAAAGATATAAAACAGATCAATAGACAGACAGACAGACAGACAAAAGAAATATAGTTGGTACTCCAATCAGCTCCAGTACAGTTTGTGATTGCCCGGTCTTGTGTCAACAAATACGAAAGAGTGTTGAGAGTCAAGACATCTTGCACAAGGGTTTTTTGCGACTACCGCCGAAGAGTGTCACGTGACCTTGGTCTTGCCGTCAGGCTTCATTTTTGATGTCTGCGGTTCAAAATTTGACCGGGAGCGTGGAGTGTGAGGGGCTTGGGAATAAAGTTTGGGAAACACCGAACCCCTTCCCTTACTCCTAAAAGTAATATACTGGAGTTTTCAACTCTACACATCGTCTTATATCCGTACAATGAACTGATGACTGCAGAATAAAATATAATAGATAAGCAACGATATACTTAATAAGAAACACAATACAAAATCGCATTAGTTTAGTTTTTCTCCTTTTTAAGGTATCCAATTTTATTACCTTTATATTCATACTGTGTATTTGCTGTCTAGTTTTGGAATTCCTCTCACGTACATCCGGCGTTATCTCTTTCCTGTTTGGACTTTTTTTATTTGTTATTTATCGAGTACATGTTGGTCCAAGCATGTTTATCTACTTAGTTTCTAAAGCGATTTCAAAAATATATCTAGAAATTCTCCCATAGTATTAACCTTTCTCCACCGTATATAAGATGCGTTCATGTTGGCGTTAATATGAACATTTGTGCTGGGCCATCCAGTGGAGCCGTCACGTAGTACTGCCATCTGAGAGTGTTCAATACTGCGTAAAGTAGGAAAAACGTTTAAAAGCTAAATTGTCATGTGAGTAAAAGTGGATATATTAGATTTACTTGTGAAAAACATTTTCAAGAACTGTGAAGTGTTTTATTGAGTACTTGACATCGGAACTGATGGAAAATGTTAAAGATATGGGATTCACATTCATAACAGGATGCATTTTAACAGCATTCTTATCTGTTTATAGAATCTGTAAAAAAAGGATTTTTTTGTCAGCATCCATGTTATCAACTGACCTTAGCCTGCGCACAGACGTACCTCACATATACAAGAGGCTGTGTTAACAGCCTAACTCGGCCCGCCTTGTCGTATGCTTGGTAGGTGTTCTTAAAATAACTGAAACAACGTCTGCTCAGTCGAAGGGCTAGCGCTTGAAACGTCAGCTACCGCCTTGTGATATGTCGAGGTCACTAAAGTTATTTTGAGATAGGCTCACAAACGGAATGGTGTTTTCCAAGACGTCCGCATTAAGACCAACCTCGATCTGACATGGTTAGTGCGTAAATAGTTGAGAGCGTTGGGGTATGATAAGTTTTGTCGAAGATTTAGTCTCGGAAATTCCAGTGGCATTTCTTCGCACGATACGTAGCAAAAGCGACGCGGGCAGTGATTATAATACGGAACCCTCAATCATATCAGCAATTTTTTCAATCTTCAACCGAAAAGAGCTGTAGCTATACTTAATTAAAGAGATAGCAATCGTAAAGCTTATAATTTTTATAAAGTGGCTGGGGACAATTTATGAATAACTGTTTCTGCTATAACCGCGAACGCAACAATGTTCAATGGATACAGTTTTCTTGAATGATTATATGACCTTGAACTTGAACGAATATATGTTCCTGAAATGAGTATGTATTTCCTTGAATGGATATAGTTTTCCTGAATGAATATGTTTTCCCTGAACGAGGATATATTTCCTTAAATGAACTGATAAGTTTATTGAAACAAATATAATTCCCATCCGTCAAAGAATATAGCTGCTTCGAATGTCTATACGTTTTGTGAATAAATATATGTTCTTTGAATGAACCTATTTCTTGGACAGTTAACAAGTTTGTCATTTCCTTGAAGTTGATTAAAAACAACTCCTTTAACTTCATAAATACACAGCTGTTATGCCTTGAGTGCAAATATTTTTTGGTGAATGTGAAAATATGTACAGTATTTCTTGAATTTTTCGCATTTACAAACAACCAGCCATAGTCAATTTTTGAGTGGTCAAACAAATACATGTTATGGTTTATTAGTTCATTGCGTACCCTGCGGGCAGAGACCTCTTGTATCCCCACGAAAAATGTTTATATGTCGTCATTATCATTGAAATTTGCTTTTTCACTAAAAACCTCGGATCGAGGTTGTTATCTGTGCGGACGTCTCGGAAAACAGACTTTCGGAAGCTGAAAATAACTTTAGTGGCTTCGACATACCCTGGCCAACGACCTCAGTTTTCCTCTCTCTCCTCTCATGTTCTCTTGATTGAGGTTAATTCAATGAAAATTAAATGATTAATTAATTAGATCATTAACCCTCGGAAATCCAGGGGGGGGGGTCAAATGGACTCCCCCATAGGTTTTTCCGACCTAAAATTTGAAGTTTTCAAGCAATAAAAATGAAACTTTCAGTATCTGTAGTCTGATAGTGAGCGCATTTTTGACGTTAATTGGATGACGACATCACTTAGAATTTATGCGTAATTAATTATGCAAACTGAAGTTTGAAATAGAAAACTGCATTTTATATAGAAAATTGGTTTTCATTTCTTCTTTTAGACTCTATTCTCAATTATATTTCTATTTGAGGCTAAAAATGCATGTTTTCTACTCATTCCAGTAAAATTTACTTCAGTTTTGCGTAAAATAAATTTTTTTGAAAAATCCAAGACGGCGGCCGAAAATGGTGGACATGTTGTGAAATGACTGTTGCCATAGCAACAGTTCTTAATTTAAACTTGGTTGTTGTAATGGAAAGTAGTTAGCAAACCAAAAGCTACTTACATGCCAAAGCCTGATCTCTTATGTGCAACCGTTTGGAAAATCTCTGGGGGGGTCGAAATGAGCCCCCGTTCCCCCTCCCCCCTCCTCTTTGGACTAAATTGTTACACCAAATAGCTTGGACTTCCGAGGGTTAAATGATCAATGCAAACATGTCAATCAGTCAAAGTCCAGTAAAGTAGTTTTTTAAAAGTTTTGGACCCGCTCCCCTACCTTGGACCCAATTCCACACACGATTCAACTCGTTACCCGCAACTCGGCACTTTTAGTCAAACTACAGCTGTTGACGAAAAGTCGTTTGAATTTTGATACCAAGTAGAATCGAGACCCCAGGTCAGTACATATCTTGAAGCCCGTTTCGATGCAAACTTGTAAATTCGAGCGACCTTTTCAGGCGGTAAGAGTAGCGCGATTTCAATACTTTTTGGTAGTTTCTGCTAAAAGAGTCCTCTTTCAAAATGCCTGAGGCTGGCTGGCGAGCGACCGTTCGAAGTTGCAGAAATTTGGCAAAGCTGCACGCCTTGTGCTTTTCTTTGTTTCTTGGGGATGAAACTAAAGGTTGGGGAGGAATCCTTCTCAAAAAAACATTAAATACACACAAGACAGCACAAAAACCACTAGATAAGTAAACTTTATTTGTTTCGCTTTATTTTGGGCACATTTTGGGAGTCATAACATAGAAGCTGCATTTATGAGACATTTCCAGCGATCATTCAAAATATGCTGATAACCATCCGTTGCAAATTACAGTTAACAAGAAGAGCCCGTTTAAAAAATTCCCCCCCCCCCTCGACTTAAACAGCAATTTTGCGTGTGGATTCTGCTTATCGATCGTTGCTTTGATAGTAACGACGTGTATGTACAATATATGTCGTGGGGGCGAATAAATAGGAGGAGAAATGCCAAAAATATCAAAGTATTACTTTTCCTGTTATCTTGCAACGCCACAATTTCACAAGAATAGCACCAACAACCACTAGAACATAATAGTTTCCACTTTAGTACCCAGGCTCCAATGCCTAACACATCGTATACAAAACTAATGACCTGACACTCATCGAACACCTTGTGGCTCAGTGGTTAGAGCATCCGCCTGCTGTTCGGAGGATCATGAGTTCAAGCCCGCCTCAGGTTGATTAAGGCTTGGGTCAAGTGTGAAATACTCATTAAAATAGAAAAAAAATTCTTAAAAATCGCAAATTTACTTTATGGTTCCCAAAGTCACGTGAATAAGTTACCACATTGATTATCACCTTTCCACAAAGTCACGTGACATTTCGTTAAATATTCCGTTATTTTCGCGGGCTTTTTTGGTAACAGTGTTTGGGTAAAATGTACCAGCTACAATAACTATTTTCAGGGCCACCGAAGCCACTAGTTGTAGAGATCTGATGCTAAAGAAGATAAGATTAAGTGAACC
>JAOBRG010339482.1:0-14669 GCA_027574985.1 Umimayanthus nakama | reverse complement strand
ATCTCAGACTAGGTGTTCCAATAATTAAAAGTTGATTCTTATCAATTAAAGAAAACATGTACAAGGGATCGCACGCAATGCAACATGAAAAGCTTGAGTGGAAGAATGGTGACTATTATTGTTCATAGGTCACGCACAAAACCACATGCAATGGACCTCTTCTGCTAGCGCCATCTTGAATTGTTTGTCTCACTGAGTGAACAAGAACATGTGCGAAACAAAAACGCAGATTTGTTTGGAAATCGTGAAACTTCAAGTTCAAAAACTTCACAGGGAACAAGCCGATGTTTAGAACAGTTACCCGACAAAAAACAGAATGCAAAGTACAACAAAGAGAAATGTGAATTTCCAAATGAAATTACAGGATTGAGTACTGTGTATCTGTTTAATACATTGCAGAAAGAGTTGCATACAGAACTATTGGCAGTGTTAATCAAGAATCACTTAATTTGTACTATTTTTTTTGAGAAACACTGTACAGTACTTGCATTGATTAGTTCACTTTATTTTTCTGTATTGCGATAAAATAAAACATTGTAAGCATAGTCTCTATTGAGCATTATTCACAGAAGACGAGTGCCTTTGAATTGTTTAAATTATTTTAAGACCATATCATTCGGGCTGGCAGATTTTGGATTCGGGCTAGCATCTTCTTGTACTGGCTAGTCCTGGGCTAGCACGTGTCCTGCATTTTTTTTCTCAGAACAGGATTTCCATAAAGTCCTAGAACCTGTATGTGCTGGAAAGGTTGCATATACTATGGCTTCTAATCTAGAGGACCCTTGATTCCTTTAGCAGGAATAGAAATTGCTAAAGAAAATTTCAAACAAAGGTGAGTTCTAAGATAATGACATTGTACAGTCATGTAAACTTAAAATTCTAGTTTGCTTTCTGTTACAAAAATATATTTTTGTTCATGCAATCAACTCACAGAATTCAAAGTTATGCCAGCTTTTTAATATATCAAACATACATGTACATGTACACTGTATATGTTTCAGTACTTAAGGATCATGCAGTTCAATTAATTTGAATGAACACATTACCTGGTCCTTTAGCAGGCAGAAGTCTCCCCAATCTGAACACAACAGCTCTCTCATAATCCCGGATGACCTGTGGAACACATCAACTTAAAATAAATAGCACCATATGGTACAAATATGTCTTAGAGTTCTTTAATTTTATAAATAAATGTAATTTTTGTACTATAACATAATACTTATTAGTTTTTTAATTTATTTTAAACAGTACCCCAAGCAAACCAGCTAAAAATACTGATTGAGCTGGGCATCTCTGTCTAAATACTGTAAGTTATGAATAAAAGAATCAGTTCAAACACATATTAAGCAAATAAATTAAAATAAACAAATTTATAAATAAGTAACAAAATAAAGAAAATTGTCAAAAGAATAATAAAATAGAACCTGTGCCAAAACCTAAACTTGATACCTCACATGTGAACTTTAGTTTTTTATGATTTTTTTATGTGATGCCTTTTCATTAAGCAATGATAATTGAATGTCCTTTTGTGATCACTGATGTTACTGTCTTCTGACTGTTTAGCAATTGTATGTGTGCTTGTATAACTTAACAGTATTTTTTTCCAGTCTTGTGGATGGAATCTAGAAGTGATATGAAGTGTATATTAAGAAAAATGGCCAATTTTGTACCTTACTGTATAAATAAGATACAAAGGCTCTGCTTGGTGTTCAAACATTTTCTATTCTGATTTTTTTATATACAAATACAGAACTCAAGTACAATTGTTTACAGCAATAAATATTATCAAAAGTTCAGTTTCAAAGAGTTTTGGTTTGCATGCGTTTTGCAACACCGAGGGAGAGATAGATTTGACAGCATTAAAAACCAAAGCTGTCTCTTACCTTAAAGGTTTAATTTATATTTTTATGATGTGTACTTGCAAGGTTAAGTATAAATGCCCATGCAAACGAACGCAACATTGTTGGCCAACAACTCGCAACATTGTTGACCCCAACATGTAGTATCTGCTTGCATGGAACCACCACAATGTTGGCACTTTTGCGAATAGCTTGAAACTGGTCATTTTTTCAGGCCCATGCAAATGGACACAACATTGTTAGCCAAAAAACCCCAATAACACTCATCAGTGTTGTGACTTGTTGCTTCCATTTGCACCGGCCTTTTATGTAGTGATAGTTGAACCACTGAGCCTCAGTCAGTCAGTGCTTATGGCTGCCAAGCGAAATGAGGCAACGAAACTAAAGCAGACATTCTGTTTGGCATAAATGAAGTAGCGACTCAGTTCCTGCGAGTCTGCTGTGTATCTTCTCAAATAGCATTGGTCCAGTTTTTTGCTCAGCGATAGCAGTTCTTGTAAAATTAGTAGCCACATGATACATTCTAAAGTCTTGTAGGTAGCAGGTGCGATCAAGACTGCGACTGTGGAACGTTAGTATAACTAGAAGCGGTTGCATGAGAAGCCTGTCGTTCCAAAAGAATAAATCACAGAAAATGATAAACGTGTTAAATAAAGCAGTCAACTGTCCACAGTACATGTAAATAAAAGTTTCGCTAGCTTCTCTCATACAAGTCAACTTGTGTTCTCCAGTAACAGCCGTACTTTCAGAATGAGGTTGATGGATTCTAATAACGTCTTCCTCGCCCTCACCAGTTGTCAAAACAACAAACATTTACTGACAATGCTTTCAGTCATTCAACTCAGTCAAATCTGCACTTAATTTTAGTTAATAACGGGGAGTAAATTTTTGGTGGCTTCAGTAGACAATAACAAAGTATGGAGGGATCATATGTTCATTATTCATAGAAATAAAATTCAGGCCGTCCACCCTAGAAAACTGCGAAAGTTAACGGCAGCACTGTACTGACGAGTCGTCGCTGCTAGTTTTAAATAAATCTGATCCATGGTACTTACCTTGATACAAAACCAAAGCGACACCGGAAATGTGAAAAGAACGAGAACAGATGCGAAACCAACCACGAGGTAGTCCAGAATAGTGCACGCAACTGGCCTGGCCTTTCTCTCTGCACAGACAAAAGCAGAACCACCGCAATGATTCACAAATCCCATATTCGATCACAATGACATTGACAATTATGCGTTTCTGACTCTATTTAATTTTAAAACATGGAAGAAATGCAGTACGTACCAAACTTTTCGTCGGCATCGTGATATATTGCAACTTGATGCTCCGGTAGTTTGTTGTAGGTAAATAGCTTTGACATAATGTTCACTCAACTATCCATTTTTTGGACTCGAACGAAAAGCAACAAACTTTCGATGTTTGTTGTCGATCGTAAATAAAATGCCACTAAAGACAGCGCGTCACCCAACAAGATGGCGGCCAAAACTTCAGTCCCAGTCCCCTGAGCTCACATTGATGTCAGCGCGTCTCCCAAAGAGACAGCTTTTCACAGGCGCTGCAGTCAGACAATCCGCAGAGATTGAAGAGATATGTAATTCTTATTTATGTGGTGTAGTTACAGGGTAAACAGTATAGTAGCAAATAATAACCGTAGAAACATCAGAGCAGGACTCCGCAATCCAATTCGCGCCAGCTTTTAAAATTTTCCTGAGTTTTGGCTTTCGCTTAGTTCCTTCATCTTTCACACAAGACCAAAGTGGCAGCTATACACTTAATTCAAGAAATAGTTGGTTTGTGATAAAAAGATCTGAGTTTGAAATTTTAGGTTTTTGGCGGTCGAATGTGAACTACTCGTGCCTCTTTTCAGAGGTGCAGACGTCCGAGAGATTAGGTTGGTTTGATGCGGACGTCCGGAGAGTTTTTCGATCCGGTCAGTTCAAAACACATTCAAGTTTGCATTTAGAATAAAGAATGATCGTGTACAGTACTTGAAGTCACGTAAAAAAGCCCTAATTTTGTTAGCGTTTTCTGCGTGCTATGCAAGCAGAAACTTCTTACCAGTTACAGAATTTCCCAACGAAAACTGAATGTTTTTCAAGGGAAAATAAAAAATTTCAGTGCTTGTTGGGCTGACAGGTACTTTAGATAGTTTTCAAAAACCCTCTCAGCCCAGACAACTTTTCACTCTCCAAAGTTAGACTTCAAGTGAAGTGTGAGAGTGCTCGACACAGTTTAGTATCAGCTTTCCCAGCCTTAAAAAATAATCAGTTTGAGTAGGTAACCCCCTCCCCCCCCCCTCCCGCGATATAAACACGGTAGTTTTCAAAAGAAAAAAAGAACAGGCTTTTTCATGGCATTTGCAGCATACGAAAGCGTCTAGTCACCATTGGAATTTTTCCATTTCTTTCTGTTTGATCTGTTGTACCGGAGCAACGAAAATAAAAAAGAAATCAGTGCGGCTATACACCTAAAGTTTTGACATTCAGTTCCTCTCCCGTAACTAAAGTGTTCATTAAAGATATTTGACTTCGAAGTTTCATAAAAAATTCTCTTATTTTGAGCCAGTTTACCCACCATAGAGGCGAAAACCGTGAAAAAGTCAATGGGATGACCAGTGCAGTGGATGACAACCTCCGAAATTTGGGAGACGCGCTCGAGTTGTGTAGGTCAGGGACTGGGACTGAAATTGATGGGCGACGCACTGTCTTTAGTGCCATCTGTTTTGAAATTCCTTAGAATTCATGTAAGACTAAACTTAGCATACCTGAGATGCACTTGAACCGCTCTAATATTTTTTGTTAACATATTTACAGTTTATACATGCAAGGCAGTGCGGTGCAAAATAGACCTTTCGGTACAGTTTTTAGCGACCATCATACAGACTGTAAGATAACAATGAAACAACTTTATTTCAAACTATAACAATGAGCCGAATGGGTTGCAATGGGTTTGATTGTCTTGAACGTCCAAGAGGTATTGGACTTGCATGGCTTTCGTTTTAATGAAGTTGTTTTAAATACAAAAATTCCATAGAAAATTTATTTTTAGTTGTTTTTGAAGTACAATTGCCTCAAAGAGAACTGCGAACTTTGGTGAGTTATTGTTTTAGTTTTCCAGACAAGAGTTGTCGCCATTTAGGACAAGAGTCAGTTCAGTCAGTATCGGTTTGAGACGGTGTGGAAGACTAAGGGCTCGTTCGATTGACCCTATTCCGGAATTGGAATACCTGTAAGCAGAATAAAAACTTTGTTCAATCCTATTGGCCATAATTCCTGCCAAGTTAGAAGGAAAACACACTTTGAAAAACACAGCAATTTGATTGCTCTGCAAAGCAGGAGACAACTTTGAAATTTTATTCTTATTCCGGAATAGGGTCAATCGAATGCCCCCTGAAGTTTCTACTTGGATTCGGACTGTTCACAAAGTCGGTTAGTCCCTATTGGGGAAATGCTTCTTTTTAACATTGTAGATTTACTTATTTAGTTAAGTTAGTAATTAAAGCTTCTCGTTGGTTTCGAAGCTCGCTAATAAAGAGAACGAAGCCTATACGCAGCTACGGTGCCAGGGCAGCGAGCCAAGTTCTCCTTTGCAGGCGATCCGTGGTTGAGAGGGTCAAGAGCAAAAGGAATCTGATTTAAACAGTCACTAACGAAACAGGTATATTAGTGTAAACATTGTGTCGGCTGGAATAGCTTATTTAAAAAAAGGTTTTAATGTGGCATTACAAGTTCATATTTTCTTAGTTTACGATAACTTTCTTCTGATAGTCCCCTTTAACGCAATAATTTTAGCTTTATTATGGGTAGCATTTTTTAAAAAAAAAAATTTTCAGCATTGTTTGGTGACCCATTACATGTCCAAATATGTTAAAATCTTGTGCTATGCACCGTGCTGCTGTATTCAAACAAAACAAAGCGATCCCACTTTGTAACGCAGAGAATATTTATATGATTTGTCAAGGCGGCAACCTTGAACATAAGAGTTGAGTTAATCAGCAGATGCAAGCATAGCGACGAATTTCTCCTTTTTATAAGATGCGACAAAATTTAAAACTCTCTAAAATTCACTGATAAGTGCGGGTCTCAGTAAGCCATACGAAACAAGTTTTATAATGTATGAACACTACAATAAAAACAATAATATGAAAATTTATTTATAAGGCGCAACTGTTCAACTAAAAGTTTTCAAATGCGCCGTACAAATGGCAATTACATAACAGTTCCAGAGTTGTAAGCTACTGAACCAATCTACCTAACTAATTAAAAGAAAGTCGGTAACTAATTACAGTAACAAACCTTAAAAAGATAAGGTTTTGGTTTCTTCTTGAAAGAGGTTAGTTCACTTATGAGGCCAATGTTCTTTGTGGCAGTACCCCAAGTATCATCATTCTTTCATTCATTCGACTGTTGTCGAGATTGCTAATACAACATCATGCCATACGGGTCTGTTTGCCATTGCCTACCTAGCTAAGGTGTTTCCGTGTCTATTTCCTCTTTTTGGACAGGGAAGTCTCCGTAACAACAGATCACATACAACCTGGTTTTTAGCACGGAAGCAGTGACCCGGCGCAAACTTTGCCCTTCTTTGAGCTACGGTTGTGGAAATAGGTTAGAGACTTCCGTAAATTTCGGCTTTTGTTGGATGGTTCTTTCAAGAGAGATCTGAGCCCGCATGAGTAATCTTGAGTAATTGCCATCTAGACATTTTTCAAGCTCTTTACTTATAGTCCACGTTTCGGCTCGATATAGTAGAATGCTTTTAACGCAGGCCCTGAAAAACTTGATCGTAGTGGAGTTTTCAATAGCTTATTGCCATATGTGATTCAGTTCAGTGTTGCCTGACCTTTACTTGAGTCGAATTCTTTCTTACTATTAGCAACAAATGACCTGAGGTATTTAGCCTGCTAGCCGTCCCTCCGGTTGGGTTAAAAGCGAAGAGGTTTGTTTTCCAAACTCTTTTGGCGCATAAAAATCAAGGAGAAGGGACTACACGCTTTTTTTTACAAGAACAAACTTTATAAGAACACCCAGGCTGAGATTTGCCCAAAAATGAAGAAAAAGCTAAGAACACTCACCAGGCTGAAATTTTGATCAGAAAATTTTAAGAAAGTTAATAATTCTTGTACACAGAAGCAGACATACATGTATAAAAGGTCTGTTAGAATTAGCTGGGTCATCGAGAGCTGGAAGAGTGATAAGCAAACTCGTGGCGTTCGTGGACAATGTATAGGAAGGGTCAAACTTGTTCGCATCAGCACAGCAGTATGAAATGATAGCAAACACGTGTTTCATTGCATCGTTTTGTTGTTCCGACTGGAGTTACCAGAAAATAAGAACAATTTAAGAACAATAATATAAAGAACAATTTAAGGCTGAAATCACCTAAAAATTAAGAACAGCCCAGGCTGAGCCGAAAGTTACTGGTTCTCATTAAAAAAAAGCGTGTAGGGGAAAGGAAGGAAAAGGAGAGATTATTTTAAAACTTCCTTTATTGGAGAGCCATCTCGAGAGTGAATTGGTTGTTGATTAGGATCTTGGTTAAGACCAACGTTTGCTGCTTCATTCTCTAGTGAGACAAGAAGCTCCTGGGCGGATCTTATCTGCTCGGCTACCAGTGCAAAGTCGTCAGCATAGTCTAAATCAGTTAGATGTTTGTAACTTAGTCGCCAAATGCTAATATAAATAATACTTTTAATCACAGCTTTTGAGCTTTCTTTACTGATATGTTTCCCTCCGTGATTTAGCTGGCAACTGATGTGTCCGGGTCTTCTGCTTTCATGTCTCACTCTTTTAAGTGTTAAATAATACTTCTGACATAAACTCAACGCAAAAAATATTTGTCTCTTCTTCGCTGTTGAATTTACTTGCTATCAAAACACGTGACTGGAGTGTTCATGAATGCGACGTTCAAAAACTTCTGCCTACGTACATACCACCCAATCAATTCTTGTTGGCTTGCCAGTGACCACAGAGAAACCGGCTGGAATATGTCGCTGCTCGCTTCGTTCGCAGCAACTAGTAAAACTTTTATTATTTAAAGAACTTAGTCTCAAATCTCTTATTTTTGGCTATACTCTAGATCTTGTTCTTATTCAGTTGTTTGTGTTATGACTGGACATTTTTGCTCAAACAAGTTATATTGTTTTAAATTTTGTTCTTATTCAGTTGTTTCAACTCGAACAATATTTTTTACCAACTCTCAGAAAATAATTTCGCATGAAGTTTAAACTCAGTCTCAGGTTGTTCTTAGCTAGTTCGTATTTTTTACATGATTTCAGCCAGACTGGTCATATTTGAAAACTGTAGCATGATATTTGTTTCCCGCCCAAAAGGCGATAGAGGAGCTGAAAGTAGTCTGTGGAGTGGAACGGCGGTATCCCAGAATCTACACGCAGTTCGCCCACATACCGCTGGTCGATATAAACAACTTTTTGTATGATATGCAAATTGTTTTAAAATGGCTTAGAAAACACACTCATTTCAATAACTTCAACGCGGGAGACAAAACTAACGATTGTTTGCTCTTGTATTTGAAACTGCATTTTCTCTCTTAGTACAATTTTTTCTTAAGGATATTTTGTAAAGCGCCTTGAACTTTAATGGATATGTGCGCTATATAAGTCTGAGTTTTTTATTACTATTACTATTATTATTATTATTATCACTATTACTACTATTATTATTATAAAAAACACTTTGTTTAACGTCTGTCCAATCATGTCAAAGGTCGTGTCACGTTTGCCTTCAGCAGTTTGAAGAATCATGACCTGCGCGCGCCAATAATAGATAGATACAAACGGTTTTCACGCAGTTGCAGACGGACTTTTAAATAACACCAACGTAGACATTTGGGACCCCAAATTGATGCCAGAGTAGCGAAAAATAGAGTTGGAGAGCGTTATGACAAGTAAGCTTGCGATCCTTGGTACAGTACGTAATAGAAACAGGGACAGGCGAGAATAGATTTCGCGCACGTTACAACAGACGCACTGGGCAATTTTTACGCCGATCAACTAGCGTGATTGCCTGAACGGATTAGCTGCAAATCTCTGCTAACTGTGGTGTATTTAGTTATTGATACAAGTCATGCGAAGTATAGCCCATGCTGCGTTTGTTTTAGTCAGTCCCCGGCTAAGTTGTCGTTTCTATGTATCAGTCCACATCAAACGGTTTGAATTGAACGGGCTTACCTGAATTCACGTTTTAGTCCAAACAAATGCCAGCCTTTCGAATCAGTAATTATATTTATATGCCCGTTGACTTGTATGCCATGCTCCAAATAGCAAAAATTTTAAGTTTACAGAAAAGTATAACTGTCTTGGCTACTATATGCTGTAACTGAAACAAAGAACCCAATCTATTCCCTCTACTTTTGGGTTCCTTATACAAATACAGTATATATACTTCTTCGTTACGCGTGATTGTTGAGAGCTTTATTTTTCGTTGATTCATTGGGGTTCGTGATTCTTGGTATGAATTTATTTTATTTACACGTCCATCGCGTGATTTCGAATTTTGACTTGTTTTATGAACGTGAAGCCTTTTTTCGAGTTCCCCATGATGCGTGAAAAGGCTGAATAACACTGCGTGCTTCTATTATCAGAAGGGGTTTAGGGACTCTCAAACAATTGCTTCCGTTTTTTTAATATCTCGATGGAACTATCAGAAGGGAGAGTGCTGCTCACGAATGCCGCAATGTATGGCATTTGACAGTTTGTAATGTAATATACCCAGATGCACGCTTTTTTTTATAAGTACCAGCAACTTTCGGCTCAGCCTGAGCTGTTCTTACTTTTTCGGCGATTTCAGCTTAAATTGTTCTTATTTGCTAGTATTTTTAAACATTGAGTTAGTTGCAAGGAACAATACATGTAAAATGGCACTAAGAAATATGTATTTGCTATTGTTTTATCCAGTGAAAAAGTTTGAAGCTGTCACGAAAGCGTTCACGAATGTGACGAGCTTGCTTATCACTCTTCCAAAGCTAAATTCTGACAAGCTTTGATTTCATGTACATCTCAATCTATCTACAAGGATTAAAGAAGTTTCTTAAGTTTTTATGGCCAAAATTTCAGCCTGGTGATTGTTCTTAGCTTGTTCTTAATTTTAGGGCAAATCTCAGCCAGGGTGTTCTTACAAAGTTTGCTCTTATAAAAAAAAAGCGTGTATCCAGATGACTCGTCCATCGTTGCTCAACCGAAACATGAAACAGTGTTAACATTTGACGCATAGTTTTTTTGGATAAAGTCTTTTTACACAAGAAACTTTTCATGAGTAAACGAGGCTGAAAAATGTCCAAAACTTCAGAACATGCGGCTGAAAAGATGCTGAGGCAGGGGAGTGGTGATACACGCTTTTTTTTATAGGAACCAGTAACTTTCGGCTCAGCCTGGATTATTCTTAATTTTTTGGCGATTTCAGCCTCAAATTGTTCTTAAATTGTTCTTCACTATTTCCTCAATTTTTTTAATTAGTGAGTTATATTCCTGGAACAATTCTTGTAAAATGGCACTAAGAATGATAGCGTTCGCGAACGCGGCGAACTTGCTTATCATTCTCCCAGCGCCCGACGCGACTGCGATGACCAAGCTAAATTCTGACAAGTTTTGTTTCATTTACATATCAGTCTGTGTACAAGGATTAAACAAACTTTCTTAATTTTTTCTGATCGAAATTTCAGCCTTGTGATTATTCTTAGCTTGTTTTTAATTTTTGGGCAAATCTCAGCCTGGATGTTCTTATAAAGTTTGTTCTTATAAAAAAAAAAGCGTGTACGCCACTTAGAACATTCACTTTTACACGCTTTCGTTTAGCCTGCCCGCAGACGTTAGCTTTTGCTATAAGATTGTGATCTAGTTGGGCTGTGACGCTAAATGTAATTTTAAATAGTTAAAAAGAGGACGAGGGATATCAGTAGTCAACGATTTTTTTTACTAGAGTAGGGCTGAATGTTCTTAGATATTTTGAGGGTTTCAGCAACAAATGTTTTTTAAACATCCTTAAACCTGATTGCTAGTATTGGGTGAGCACGTTCGTATCAACCCACCGGAAATACAAATATACTTATTCAGTTATTGAATTAACCGGCGCTGGTATCAATCAATGATAAAACCAGAAGTTCAAAGGTAAGCAAAAAAGGTCTCAAATCATTTTGTACATGCACAACACCTAAGGCGATGTTGCACTGCTAACATAAGCCGAGAAACTGAAATATTTCCATGATCTCTTGCAGTATTAATATATATCCAAAGTAAAAGATATCCTCCTCCTTTCCTTAACCCCAATAATGACCAATAATCCATGCGATCTCATGCTCAACATGTTTTTAATTTTTAGCTACATATCTTATAAAAGGGTTCCTATAAAAATAGGCTCCTATCAACAAAGAATGTGTTCAATTGTAAAATAAAGCGAGGCTACTCCGACTGTGGACATACAAACTGTTACATTGGCTTATGTGAGTGGACAAGAAGAAAACTTAGTATGTACCCAATCAATCTATTTTCAAAATCTTTCATCGAAAATATTATATCGCGCACTTCACTATACAAATGTAACGAAACGCTGTAACTTATGTATGAAAACTGAAAGATATTTTATTATTTGCAAACCAGAAATAGCAACCTTGAACAAGCGAAGCGAACTAATTAGTAAATCTAAGCACGAAGACAAATTTCTGCTGAAGAGCGTAACGTGACGGAACAAAGAAAATACCTGTTGTTTACAGCCTCAATTGTTATCAGATTTACAGTAGTTCAAAACCTAAAAAATATATGTGTTTAAAAGTTCTTACATTAAAAACCATAAGTTGAAGTGCATTTAAAAAGAAGTGTTTTTTATTTCTGTTTTAAAGGCCATCAAGTCTTCTGGAGGTGCGTTCCACAGTGCTGGGAAAGTATATGAGAAGCTTCTCGATACGAGGACCGAAATGCACGTATGAGAACATATGCAGTTAATAATTACTTTAAGTAAGAAGGTATTAAGTTATTTAAAAGTAAAATTTTGTGATCTATTCTTTCAGCTACTGGCAGCCAATGTATTTCCTTGAGTGATGGAGCAATGCTATCACATTTTCTAGTACCAGTAAGAAGGCGTGCAGCAGAGTTCTGAACAAACTGCAGTCTCATGTGGTTTGCGCTGAAGGCCTGATAAAAGATAATATATTACAAATACACGGATAGCATTTGTCCATTTCAGTATAATTCTGTTATCAATACTAGAACGCAATGCACACTTTTTTATTAAGAACCAGTAACTTTCGACTGAAGCTGGGTTGTACTTAACTTTTTGGCGGTTTCAGCCTCGAATTAATCTTAGCCGCCATTTTCAAACGTCGCATGCTCATACGCCGAATACAATGTTAAAGAGTAAATTCTTTTACCGCATTTGCATTGTCAGTACTCGGCGCATGAGAAATGCAACGTTTGCCCAAACGGTCATTGACAGCAGGCCGGGTAAGCTCAATGGAAGAACTCGCGAGGCATTTCTGTTGAACTAATGTATGTTGAAGAAAGTCGGTTGTTTCAGCTAAATTGTATATTAGTCCTTCAACTACAGCAATATGACTTCCTATATGACGCTTGATATTAAGTTTGGGTTATTAGTCAAACAAAAACTTTTGGATTTTGTCAAAGGTTGCTCAAAAGCTAAAGCATTCACGTTGATTAATCGTCTTGCTCGCTCGTACAAATTCCAGCTTCTAACAGTGTATATCGATGAAAAAACTTTCAGTATGTGTACATAACTACGTGTGCACTTATGTTACGCAGAGTGCATATGTCGATATGTGTGAGTTAAGCTAATCTTCCAAACACGCTTTCAGTATTTCTCATTCTCAGCAGGCTTGTGCTAGTTGTTCGAGAGTGAGCCAGGTCCTATTTACTTGTTCAGGATACAAATTGGTTTGGATTTTTTTTTCAAACTTTCACAACGTTGCATGCAAAACTCAGCTGAACATCGATTCTAATCCAAGGACAAAAACAGTCCGCTTAAGCAGGAGATGATCATTTGTTGCAGGTATTTCAAGCTGGTCAGTTTTATCCAGCAAGCGTTTGCCGGTAACAAGGACTGACTTCAAACTTGTCTCACTTGGGTTCAACCTGTTAGCTCCCGCCTAATCCTCTACCACTTTGAATGAATTAGTTAGTTCTTGCAGCATTTCGGGAATGGAGTTAACATCAGCGGGTGCTGTTAGCGTAGTGTCATTCGCATATATATCCGTATCGACATCTTTAGGTGTGATGTGGAGAGGTCGGCCATTGATAAGCATAATGAATGCGAGTAGGCCCAGTACGCTACCTTGAGGTACTCCATGCGCCACTTGGGCGTGGGAGAAACCTTGCCTTGAAGAGAAAAAGCTGCTTTCTTTTGCTGAAAAAAGACTGCAACCACTGAGGAAATTATTTAAAATGAGGTATAACACACAGTTATAACTTTTGAAACAAACTTTTTCGCTCTACCTGAGCATTTTCAGGTTTTCAACTTTAACCACTGGAAATATGTTCGATTTATGCCGTAGTCGTGGACTCGAAGTTTGCTCGGCAGAATATCGTGGTTCCTCCTAAGCGAACACCTTGCTATAATCCACGAGTATCGGACCACTTACACGATTTTTATCGTGGTTTAATACCAATTGATCAGCAAGTTTTAGTAGTGCAGTTTCTCTGCTATGACATTTGCGCAAACCAGACGAATAGAAAACAAAAGTTTGTTTTCGCTTAAATACAGTATGCGTAAAGATTGTTGTGGACGTGTATCTTGACAATTTTTGAAAGGACTGGCGAAACAGATATCGGACGATGGTTGTTTACATCGCTGGGAGCTCCTGTTCTAAACAACGGTGTCACTTTGGCCGTCTTCCATATCGTGGAAAAACAGCATAGCTGATTGAATAACTGATTAGTTTCGTCAATCCTTAAAACAACACCCACCTTTTCGACCTTTAAGATTAAATTCAAAAACTTTGACAAATTTGCTTCTTTCGAGAATTTATTTGTAAAATTTAATTCACATAGTTTTGATTCAATATACAGCTGTATGTACTGTAAGTCTATGTTGTTTCTTTCATAAATCTATTTGTAATTAACTATTCTAAATTGGACAGCATGTACTCGGTAAATTTTATCTTCAGTTAAGAACATACATACTTGTAAGATACTTATGTTATATTAACCCTTAAACTGGTAGGGGGGGGGGTCAACGAACCCCCCCTCCATTTTTTTGGTCTTAAATATTTTTCCCTTGACCAATTACCCAACGCTTTTGTGTAACTGTTACTCGATAGTGAACACATCTTTTGACACTAATTAAGTGACGTCATCATTGATGACGTCATCATACTAGTTGTCCGAAGTCAGAGTTTGCTGTCAAACTTTCAATTTTTTGAATAAAAATGATTAAAAACTCCCAGTTATTCATATTTTCCTACTTATTTCGTAGTTTTTGCACGTAAAATGTGGTTTTCTATCTATTTCCAAAAAAATTTCTTAATTTTAAGCAAAATCTCGAAAATCAAAAATCCAAGATGGTGGCCATCGGCGGCCATCTTGGATTTTTGTTTTTGTTACTATGGCAACAGCGGCTAATCAAGTGATGATTGTTATTGTGCAAATTAGTAAGTAGGTCATACATTAACTGCATGCCTAAGGGCATGTGGATATTTTTAACCTTTTCAAAAATCTTGGGGGGGGGGTTCAACGAACCCCCCTTGCCTGTATCTGTCTGATTTATAAAGAAGGTGCCTTTGTCACAAAGTCTCCAACATCAACTCCCCCACCCCCACAGCACACTCGTAAAATCGCTTAAA